>WNNJ02002664.1:0-208577 GCA_012934845.2 Pomphorhynchus laevis
ATTTGATTATAATTAAATTATTATATTTAATTATATTTATTATATTATATAGCATATTAAAAAACTAATTTCTGATCGCAAAACCAAAATATAAAGCGAATTTTTAAATTATTATGTACACGCAAAAATTTACATGTAGAAAATTTATAAAACAATTTATAATTTAAAAATACTTTAATATTCGGTTATCTATTTAGGCTTATTAATTTAGTCTAAATAACCGAAAGCGAAGTGCTTACTTTGCTTAACATTAACTTAATAAAATTTTATAACGTTTAAATTTTACAATTCAAAGTCATTTAAAAGTTGTCATAATTTTGGTTAATTTAACTTCTTGACTATTTTAAAGTTAAGATAAAAAATAATCTTATATTATTTAATAATCGAATCATTAATGCTACTCAGTGACCATGATGAAATAATAATGAAACGACAAAAAAAACAAATGTAACTATAAAACAGACCATTCGGTAAAATTTCATGTTTTTATATCAATATGTAATGATAAACACAATTTAGAAATAAAACATTTTCAAATTTTGTGAAAATTCAAATGTGGGACTCTTAGTTCTTGCTAACTACTTTAAATTAGACGAATTAAATCAGCTAACTGAGTCTACGTATTGTTATATAATTATAAAAAACATAATAATGCTAAATCAAAATTTAATAATTAAATAATAAAATTAATAATTGTTTTTAGATTTTCTATAATTTAAATCAAGTTAAAAAAAATTAAAATAAACGTCATTTTTATGAATTGACTAATAAATAACAGACGTTGTATCAGAATAAGAATAAGAGGTCATCAGGAGGAACTGCTATGCTATCAGGTTTCGGCCCCTATTTCTACCCAACATAGCAGCGGGGCCAAATACATGCTAATGATGTATTTCCTCTGAAATAACTATCTAGTATCTTATTCTAATGCAAAGTATATTATTTATTATCCATCCATAAAAATTTGACACTTAAGAGTTTAAATTTATTCTTTATATTATTGTGTTGATTTATATATTTTACTATTTTCTGCTTAATGTTATTTTTATAGTAACCTAGTTTAAAATATGTATCTATTAAATTATTTAAATGATTTTGAAGAAATAATATCATTACATATTGTTGCAATTCTTAAAATTTCATTATTTAATGTATTGTATTTTATATTATATGGTATGCATGAATGCTCATGCAAAAATATGTTTCTTGTAAATTTAAATATGTCATCTTTACGATATAAATTGATAGTAGTTTTAGTTAATGTTAATTTAATGTTCATATCTAGATATACACCTTCTTTATCATTTATATTGGTTTTGTTAAGAATAAGGCTTTCTGGATAAATGTGCTCACTAATTGAATAAAAATTATTAGAATTAAATACACATATATCATCATTGTATAGAAACATATATTTCATATATTTATATTGTTTAGATTTAGTTTTTACACAGTTATGAACAAATTCATATTCTATAAAGCTTAAAAACAAGTCAGCTATAATTGGGCTACTATTACCACCCATTCGAATACCTTTTACTTGTCTAAATATAGATGTCCCTACTGTTAAATAATTTTGATTTATCAAAATATTTAAGGATTCTATTAATTCAATTTTATCCATATATTTATATTTTTTGATGGTTTAATTTTTGTTAGATAGGCGTTATAATTATTATAACATATATATGTATATCTTTTTCCGAATATAAGGTTAATTAATTTTACTAACGCTTCTTTAATATCTACTAAATCTAGATTTGTATAAAGCGTACTAAAATCGTATGTATTTATATTTTGAAAATTTATTCCTTTTGTCTGTTCTAAAAATTCTTTTGTAGAATTAATACTGAAATAGTGTTTTATACCAGTATTAATTTCGATTACCTTGCAATATTTTTTAAAATGTGCTTTAATTACTTTAAGTATTTTATTCATATAGACAGAAAGTGGTTTTAATGTACATTTAAACGCACTACATATGAACCTAGGTTTTATTGGATTTTTGTGTAATTTTGGATTCCAATATAATATAGGTATAGTTTTATTATCTAATTCAACCTTTATACCCTTTTTATCCATTATAGAACAGTGACTTGTAATAATTGTTTCTAAACTCAACTCACTACGTTCATATGTTGGATTTACATTTAAATCATTAGAATTAACCTCTTTCATTAGTATATCATAATAAAGCTTTTTGCATATGAAGACAAAGTTATTACTAGCTTTGTCAATAGTTGTTATTATATAGTTATCCTTTAATTTAGTAAGTTCTTTATACATATCTTTATTAATTTTATCTTTCTTTTATAATTGTTTGTTATTTTCATTTTATTTTTAATTTTATCAAATATATAATCTTTCCAAATTTTTATCTTAGATATATTCTAGCTTTCACTATTAATCAGCTTACTAAAGTAATCATTTAAGTTATTATATAACGAACTGTAAATTTTATTTTTGTCGTTGTTGTTATTTAATCTATATTTATACCCTTTTGATAGCAGCTTTCTTAATTCACAATTTTCAATTAATTCTAGATTATGGGTACATATATGTTCATTTATTTTATCAAAACTAAGACTTTTACAATTGCATTCTGTTTCCATTATGTTTCTAATATTATCGTTACATATTGATTTTAATTCTTTATTATAATTACAAATTTTTCGTCCTAATGGTGGTAGGAGTTTATACCTTATTTTAGGAATATATTTACTTAAATCTGACCCTATTATTTCTTTAATTTTAGAATTATTTAAAAGTCCGGCTATATTTATGTTATCTATACATTTATTAATGAAGTTTATGGTTAATGTATATTTTCTATTGTTATTATTTACATTTATTGTATGATTATAATATTTTGTATTACAATAACTGTCTATTATACAACTTAGCCTATCATAGTCGTTATATAGTCATTAAATATTAAATCACCTTTTTGTTAATTATTTAGAGCATCCAAAAATGATTAATGAATTTAAACTTTGTAATGTTGACCGAACATAGCCACATAACGTGCAATATCTATTATTAATAAATCTTTTAGATAGCGAGGAAACATGACCGCATGTCAACATATGACAATGTGCATTGTTCTCCGATTTAGATAAAGAACCAGAACAAAAATTATAAATGTCAATATATTGTTATCAACAATGCCATCAGCCATGTATATATTATTAACTAATACATTACAAGGCATTTTACTGACTATAGCATAGCAATTTTGCGATTTCTTGGCGTTTAAAGACACTGCTCTTTACTTATTATAATGACTCTTTTAATCAGATAAGTTTAACATGCTTTCATTTAATTTGATTGCATCTGTGAGCTGAATTTTTCCTGATTGTGGTACGATATTATCCTCACAGGTATTGCTCTTAGTTCATCCGTACACTTGTGCTGATTGGATTCGAACTCATTACATTTGTATCGCGCTTCAAAGCTACATCCACTAGGCTAGCTGATCCAGTGGTGTAAATATGCATTTATGTATATTACTTTTAATAGGGGATAATATTCTAACGATCTATTAAAAATTACTATTTGTGTGTGATCCGCTAGCCGGATCACCGTTTTTCATGCTGCAACTTACAATGAATGTTTTTAATTTAATAAGATTTCACGTGTGAGCTGAAATTCTTCTGGTTGTGGCACGATATCATCCTCACAGGTATTGCCTCTATTCTTGATACAACAAAATGCCTGCTGTATCGAAAATAGGTCATGCTGTATCAAAAATAGGAACAACACATGTGAGAATAATATCGTGCCACAATCAGAATAAAATATCTAATGTAAATTAATAAGATTCATATGCAATTAATATTAATTGCATATTGAATAATTGCATATTCAATGATATTGAATGCTACCTGAGTATATATAATACATCATGTATTGTTTTAAAAATGTTTGTAAATAAACATTATATATCAATATATTATATATAATATATTGTATATATATCAATATATTATACTAATAATATTATATAATAATATTTATAATACTAATATTATAGTAATATTATATAATAATATTTATAATACTAATATTATAGTAATATTATATAATAATATTTATAATACTAATATTATAGTAATATTATATAATATTAGATATAATACTATTTACATCGTACACATCGTGCTTTTATGTTTTTCATTTGTTGAGGTTTAAATGCTATAATATAATATTTTTTCTAAAATCCTAAATATAGAATTTCAAAAATACTAAAATATCCAAATAAAGTAAAAAAAGTACCTGTTTACTAGCGCTTAATGCTTTTAATTTAATCACTACAGTGTAATATTTTCTGACATCCTTAGCTTACACTAAAGAGTATCGATAAATCTAAACCTAAATAGCTTTAATAAATCTAAATCTTAAAACTAGGTTTATAATTTAATAGATGTTTAAATTAAATACTATGATTAAAAGTGTCAAATCAATGTATTAAACTTAAAATTTGATTTTATTCTAAATAAATATCAGCAGTTTACTTAGGAGTCGGTATAAATCACGTGGGATTCACGATGATTAAAGTTGCCTTAGTGAATACAATTTATTTGTCTCTATAAATTCAATTGACATATCAACATGTCAATTTAGTTTAAAATTCCAAAATCAGAATTTTTATCAACGAAAAAAATGAATCTGATTAGCTCCACTAACAATTGTTCACTTCCAACAATAATTAATGTTGTAATAAATAAATTATTGTTATTTTACTCTATATTTTCATTGACTTATAAGAAGTGATATAATGACCATTTTTAATACTGTATCGTTTAAATGGTAACATAAAATAATAAATTTACTTTAATTTTTTAATTTTATATAAGCATTTAAATTTATAATAATTATTTTTTATAATGCTATATTATTCAAATTGAACAACTTATATGGTAAAGAATTATTTTGTATCAAATTTTGTAGCTATATATTTAATGATTTCAAATTTTAAAGTAATTTAAAATTTGCAACATTTATTCTATATTCAAATGCAGTTTGTTTTGTACCAAAATAAATTATGGTAATAACTAAAGGTTCCTTATGCTTATTAATAGCCAACATTCAACAACTATCAAAATATAGATTTACTTGAAAAGCTTACAACAATATCTCCATAAAAATGATTAGCCTGATAATTCAAATTTATCGTAATTTATCGGTCAAATGATAAAAATTAATAATTTAAAAAAATAATATTGTAATATTGAACAAAATGCTTCAATCATATTTATAAACCAATTGAGCAGTACGCTGCATTTCGGTATCGGTGAATAGGGTCAGCTACTGATACAAGGTAGTTACCTTATCAGCTACTGATCAGTGATCCTGATGATCACTCCACTCGTCTGCTTTATTAGCAGTTAGATGGAATAAAAAACATTGAAAAACTCCGCCTAGGATTGTCACAATCTTGGCTGAAAAAGGAAGAGGGTTGGAGTGGCATCCCAGCAAATGTACTAGAACAACATCATGACAACAAATTTACAAGTCCCGTTGACCGGGTTTGCGAAAAATAAAATTGGGCTGCCGAGTCATCGACGAACTCGACTAAAGAAGCAAGTTGTCACGGCCATCAGAACGGCTAGTCGAAACTTCGGATCGATGACAGGGAGAATCAGTGAAGTATTAGGTATGACGTGGAGATGGAAAATTCGCATTCTCGCCGTCCAATAAACCCGATGGCAAGGATCGAAGTCCAGAAACCTTAGAGATGGCTATAAGTTTAATTTCAGCGGTGTACTCGAAAGAAAGAAATTGTGTAGGGTGGTAATTGGTCGATAACTTATGGATAATCTTAGGAAATAAAGATAACAAGCGATTGAGTTATATCCCTGATGATAAACTTGCATTGGGAGAGTATCACAATCGTTTTCGTGTATGCTCCACAAGTTGGCTGCAGTAATTAATAGAAATAGTAATTCTGGTAAGACCTATTTGAAATAACCACGACAAGATACTGTCTATATGTGATACTCGGATATTTCAATGGCCACGTCGGATCGAGATATGGCTATGAACGAACCAACGGCGGACATAGCATAGGGAGGATAAATGCCGACGGTACAAAGCTTTTATATTATTCGGTGGCTAAGGAATTGCGTTTAGCCAATACATTTTCCCAAAAAGCACCTAGATTTTTTTCACGCATTCGAGTGATAAAAATTCTAGCCATATCGACTTTATTTTATACCCGATAGCCACATGAAGGGATGTGGTAAACGCCAAAACGATTTTAGGAGAAGAATGTGTCCCACAACACAGAGTGATAGTAGTGTACCTGAGGATAAGGACGAAATAGATACAAAATCATTGACCATCACTCCGAAAATCAAATAGTGGAAGATGAAAGTCTATTTCCTGAAGAACGAATTAAAGCAGCACTTGTCCCGAAATCGAATGTTGAAGTGAGAGATTCTGAAGTCTGTTGGAATAAAACGGCCTCAATCATCCTTGAAGAATCAAAGACAATTCTTGGACTGTCACAAGGGAAAACCACCACTAAACAAGGAGGCTTGGTTGTTGAATTAAACAGTTAAAGATACCGTCAGTCGGAAAAAGACGGTAAAAAAGAAACTGGACTTTGATCCAACGGTCGAGAATAAAAAGGTGCAAGAAAGCAGGGGAAAAAATGCGACGCGTAAGTGTGTCATTGCAAAAGGTGAAGCCGATTAGTAAATAAATGATCAATTCGAAAAGAATAATGGAAGATATATCATATTTAAGTTGGTCAGAATCCGAGATAAAATGCGAAAGATATTTCATATCTAAAATTAACAATGACAGTTGTAGGAGAATCTTTGATCTAAATGACGATATCCTAATGAGATGGAAAGAATATTTCTGAAATCTGCTGAATACAGTGATTTTCGATTACCTCTTGAAGAAGCGTGACCTAATACCAATATCATTCGGCCATACTCTTGCGAGGATGTATCGTCGCAAATGAAGAAGATGAGAAATGACAAGAGTGTTTGACCAGACAATATTGCGATTTAAGTATGAATATTTCTAGAGAGCGAAGCTATCAAGGTTTGGCTCTCAGTCCTCTTTTATTTGTGACACTCGTGGATGTTTTGGGGACTGTACATACCAGTTCAAGATCGCCATGGACAATGCTGTTCGCAGATGGCCTGGTCGAAAAACAGCTAGAAAGTTGATTTTAGATACTGGAGAGCAACGGATTGAAAATAAGTCGGACCAAAACATTGTATATGGATCTAGAAAGATTGACATTGGAAGGAGTCGAAATAGGAGAAAGATACGATATCATATACCTAGGAAGGATGAAGTATGTGCCGAATTCATTAGCGCCAGAGATTGGACTGAGGATACAAAGTGCCTGGAGAAACCGACGGAAAACCTCGGGTATTCTATGCGATATACGAGTAACGACAATCTTGAAAGGACGCATATGCGATGATGTCGTTCGACCAGCGATGATTTATGCTGTTGAGACCCGGCAACAAAAGCAGAAGATATTCACAAGTTAGCAGTAAATGAGATGAAATGATCAGAAGGCTCGCTGGTATCACAAGGACCAAGTCCGCAACACTGATATCCAGATGTTCAAAGTGGACTCAATACGAGACGTTTTCGTCCGAAAAAGGCTACGATAATTCGGTCATGTAGCAGGACTAGATGACAATTACTGGATAAGAAGCGCTAAAAGGTCGGAATCGAAGAGAAACGACGTCGCGGAAGGCGAAAGAAACGCTGGAAGATTGTGTCAAAGAGGATATGAAGTCTCTGGGAATAGCAACTGATATAGGACACGAGATGGTCCAAAATTCTTCGGTGGAGAAGTTGTTGGCAGCAACGACCTCTCTGTGAAAGATTAGCTAAAGAAAAGAAGAGAATATAGATTGAATAAAATACTTCCTTATTACATTTTTGAAATTTAATTGAAATAATTTATGATTTTAAATAAATCAAAGCTGGTAGGGGAAGGATCTTTCTTTAATTTAAAAGCCAACCTATTTTAAAAAGTAATTACTATTATCAAACCAGTCATTTATAGTTTAATTCTGATTTTAAGTTGATTTAATTGGGCAGTCATTTTTACAATTGAAATTTTTGGTGGCACTACACCGTGATTTAATCCTATCTAAATCCAACAGCAGTACGCTACATTTCAGTATTGGTAGACATCACTAGTTACTGATCAAATACGTACGTTTCGATATTTTTTATGTGGGTTGACGATCATTACACCCTTCCTATGTATTGATAATTTGATTGAATGAAAGACTTATTTCATTTACGAATTTGATTGAAATCATTTCTAATTGTAAATTAAAAGAGCATTGATAGGGGGAGTTTTTACCTTTAATTTAAAAACCTATCTCTACTTTTGCAATTAATTACTATTATCAAACTAGTCATCAATGATTTGCTTCCTAATTCTAAGTTAATTTAATTGTGCAGTCATTGTTAACATTGAAATGTTGATGATACTGCAAGTTGCTTTAATGCTATCTATAAGCCAACAACGGTTACATTTCAGTATTGGTAAACCTCGTCAGCTACTGATCCAATACTTAGATTTTACGTTTTGGTTCTTCTAATGTTGGCTGACGATTATTCTAATCCTCCACTGTATCGACAATTATATTGAATTGAATACTTTTTATATTTTGCACATTTAATTTTAATCATTTCTAATTTTAAATTAAATCAACTTTGGTAGAGGAAAGTTCTACCTTCAATTTGAAAATCCACCTATATTTGCAATTAATTACTATTATCAAACTAGTCATATATATAGTTAACTTCCTAATTTTAAGTTGATATACATGTACAGTTATTGATATTATTGTCCACTAATACTGAAATGTAGCTGAAGGATGTATAAAGTTTAGCGTATAGCCTGATGACTCATAAACTGTGCAATCATTGGAATAAAATACAAGGTATTACAACCTGTGCAATCATTAGAATATAATACAAAACGATGAAATCAGCAATGATTTCAATTAAATTTGCGAAATGTAATACAAAAGTCTGTCATTAAATCTAATTGCCAATAAAAGCAGACGAGTCGAGTGATTGTCAGCCAACATTAAAAGGACCGAAACGTGACACGTAGGCATTTGACCAGTAGCTGGTGAGGTCCACCAATACTGAAATGTATCTTACTACTGTTGGGTCATAAATAGGATTAAAGCAAAATGCAGTGTCATCAAAAATTTTAATTGTGTCGATGACTGCCTAATTAAATCAACTTAAAATTGAAAAAAAATTAATTATTAAATATGATTGGATATGAGGAATTTTCAAATTAACTTTAAATTACCTGATAAATGCTTAATAAGTAAGCTGCCTTGATTGAGGATTGCTTACTTGTATAATATATTAATGAGTAATTTATTTAAATTACCTAATTAATGCTTAAATAATTAGTGATAATAATAAAAAAATAAACAACATTTATTTTTTATTAAAAAATGCTTTAGTAATAAAGTCCTAATAAAGTGTCTTTCATATTATATTCCTAATTCAATTAATTTTGTTGATATAATATATTAATATTAGCATATTATATCGAAAAGTATTTGATGAACTAACAAGGAAAGCCGCTTGGAAATTTTCAAGCAAAGTACACCAAAGATACGAGCAATGCATTTCAAATATAAGAAAACTTATGTCATGCACTATTTTAAAAGTAGTTTCTATGACTATCAGAATGCCAAAACTTCAGAGCTTAAAAAAACAGATTTTCTGAAAAATAAAAAGAAATATAGAATTATTTTAGCGGTAATAACGTTTTTTGTAAGACCAATTTGTGGATAATATAATTTTCTTTGAACAAATATTAAAAAATAAATATTATAATATTTCAAATATTATACTGAATTATAATAAAAAATTGTATTTATTCCATTAATTTGCTTATTATTTCCAGTATCGAAAGACTTGAATCATTAAAAGTAAGACGATGTATTTTGCAATTTATCTAGGTTAATCAAAATAGTTGATAAGGTGTAAAACGTATAGGATTAAAACTTGGATCAAACTACTTTCACTACATTTACGTGTCCGTCCAGCCAACCAATATGACATCATTTCATTTTTTAAGGGCGAAACACGTGCCTATTCGATTACGTATTAAATTCATTGGATGACTGGGCGCACTCGTAAAGCAAGTAGATGCAGTTTTTTACTGGTTTTTATTTTAAACATTTTGAAATATTATTTATATTATATATAGATATATTGTATATTATATAATGTGTAGTGTATTTATACTTTAATAATTATATTCAATGCAATATCATGTTGATTGTATATATTACAATGGTAATAGTTGAAATTAAAAATATTATTTCAAAAATAATACTATCGATTTCTACCTTTTTTGTAAATGACAAAATTCAATGTCACAGTAATTTTCATTTCTGTATAATTTGCCAAATTTATCAAAGTCATTAAAATGTTGAAATAAAATTTTCTGCCTCATTTAGCTAAAGACATGTAAGTAACGAGAGCTTAAAAATGCGGTGATAAATATATATAGATTAAGATCTTTTGAAATTTCTGAATTGGTGACAAAATAAATTTGCTAAAATAGTGACCCAGCTTTTAGTTATATTTTTAAAAGTAGAAATTCTTATAGAATAAATGATTGTTTATTCATTGCTTAATAATTTTATTTATGCTGTACATAATTGAAGTTGCTTTACTTTATATTATATCAAATTACTAAAATTAAAATAAGTAAAATGTGAATGACACGTTGTATTTTCCTTATATAATGTACGAATTGAAAATTTTTGAATATTCTTTTTTTAATACTAAAATTGACAAATTAAAGATTTTCTAAAATCACATAATCCATAAAATTTTTATGTTTTCGATTAAATTTATATTATTTCTTAATTTATGGATTTTATTTTCTATCTTGGGAATTAAAAGTTATGTTCGAACTTTTTTTAAGAAAATGTTTTAGCAAGTTTAGATTACAACAGATTAAATCATATTGACGATAGACGAAATGGTAGCTTAAGATATTAAATATAGCGAGTTTTACTAGAACAAAGAAAATAATTTCTTTTTATTTGAAAAATTCAATATGTCGATATCTCCTGCTTTCGTCATCAAGATTAAAATTAAATGTTCACAAAGTTACGTTTTGAAAATTTATGCAAAAATACAAGCATTTATATGCCTCGCGTTTCTATTTTAAAATAAAAAGAAATTACCGAAAAACAAAACATACATAAAAACAAAATTGAACAAGTTTAAGCAGCCAATAAAGTTTGAACTTTCTTGGCTGCTTAATATACTACTTACATTTGAGATAAAATAACATGCATATTTTGTATTACCGTCGGAAACCCCTTGGCGAATGGAAGGGGCAAAGCTTGGTATTTGCCCGCATTGTAACAGGCCAATCGCACTTACAAAATTCGGAAATGTACGTTTTCACAAGAGTTTTGGGGTTCGGTGCCCAGGCACTAGCTGCTCTTCGATTGTTGATTACACACCCAATATTTCCTCCCATGTCAAACTTACAGCCGAACGTCAAACCTACAAAGGATCTGAAATGGCTTCAACCAACGACGTTTCCCACAATTTGAATGCATATGAAACGCTTCACCGTATTTGGGCATCACCTACGCTGACAGTAAGACGAATCCCTTGGAGTTTACGAAATAAAGCAGCTCGCATTTTTACAAATCTTATTGAGCAGGCACTAGAACATAAATCGCCATATAGCTGGACTAGTCTTTTGGGGTTCGCAAAAGTGTGCCTATCAGCTCATTCAGGTGATCACCGAAATGTACGAAAACATATAGAGAATGCACTAAAGTCAGCCGAAAACAGGCAGTTTGACACTTCTTTTGCCGAAAACAGGCAGTTTGACACTTCCGTTCTCACGCATGTTTGTGCTCAACAAACGACCCGACATAAACACGACAAATCAAAGACAATGACAATCGAACTTGTGCGACAGGGAAACTACGGCAAGGCAATGAAACGAATATCTTCGTCACGGCTGGCGCCGTTCACAGAACAGACACACCGTAAGCTCACAGATTTGCACCCACCCGGTAAAGGTATAATAACCTCAATCCCAACGGCAGAACACGGTATTGTCATCGATTCGGATACCGTTCGTGATTCAATTTTCTCATTCGTTCTGCATCGTCAAAAGGTTGTCTGGGTTTAAGAACCGAACACCTACAAGACATGATCACAGCAGGCCAGTCTGGAAAGCTT
The DNA here is from genome assembly GCA_012934845.2 of Pomphorhynchus laevis. Classification (NCBI taxonomy): domain Eukaryota; kingdom Metazoa; phylum Acanthocephala; class Palaeacanthocephala; order Echinorhynchida; family Pomphorhynchidae; genus Pomphorhynchus; species Pomphorhynchus laevis. Next base: position 12,247 of record WNNJ02002664.1, read on the forward strand.
CTAAGCCGCCTGACACATCTGATAAATTATATGGCAGCCGGTTACCTTACTGTAGATATATCTCGATATTTTGCGGGTGCAGATCTTATCGCTATAGAAAAACCAAATGGAGGTATACGCCCAATAGCGGCAGGAGAATTGTTACGGAGAGTGTGTGCAAAGTGTATTTGCACGAAGATGCGCGATAAGTTCACTCAAATATTTCAACCACAACAGGTCGGTGTTGCGGTGGCAAATGGCGCAGATTTAATAATTCACCAGGTTCGACGATTGCACGAACAGATGAACACCTCGGAAAATTGGGTATGGGCGAAAGTGGATGTTTCGAACGCTTTTAATACAGTTGTCAGGCAATGCTTTATTGACGCAGTCGACATTGAAGCACCTTCTATCGGACCGTGGATCAAATGGTGCTACTCGCAACCATCAAAATTACGATTTGGAGCAGCAAAAAGCCTGACATCGTCAGCAGGAGTACAACAAGGGGACCCTCTGGGCCCATTTCTTTTCGCACTGGCAATCCAACCGATTATTCGGAAAGTCGACTCGGTTACAGGTATCGGTTTTAACAAGTGGTATTTAGACGATGGAATAATTGGAGGTGAACCCAAGGCAGTTGCTATCACATTAAACATGATTGCAAATGAGCTGGAAAAAATCGGACTATCAATGAATTGACAATAAACCGAATTAATAGGCCATACAGAAGCAATTATCTCAACGCAGACAGAATGGACTCACTCTCCACATACCAAGTCTGACAGCAATTTTACTCTTTTGGGATGCCCAATTGGTTCGCAAGAGTTTGTAGAAGCATATCTCATAAATAGTTGCTTACCAAACCTAGTAAATGACACAGAGCTTGTCGCGTCGCTTCCGGACGCTCATGTGGCTTACCTGCTATTGCGCCACTGTGCTTCCGCTCGATGAATAGCATTCTTAATTAGGAATGTAGATCCAGCAAGCACCGAACTTTTCTGTAAGCAGTTTGATAATGCTGTGATACAGGCGATGAAAATCATCGCTTCAATACAACTATCAGCGCGAACACGATCTCAAGTTGAGCTCCCACTAAAAATGGGCGGTCTGGGCCTTAGGAGTACAAACAAACACAGAGCAACAGCCTTTGCAGCAAGCGTCAGCACAGTGGCTGCGTTTGTGAACCAGGATCCAAATACATTTCCGGGCTTTGTAAACGCGAATGAAATACTTGCGTTACACGGAGAAGAAGTGGAACAGCAGGCTTCATCCACAAGACAACATCAAATATCGTTCAAAATCGACTCAGAGAAGCGGAAAAATCTATTAGACACAGGAGATGATCGGACAAGGGCCAGACTAATATCGGTATCACAGCCACATGCGCACGCATGGTTACAATGCGCCCCAAATCGAAGTCTTGGCCTAGCTCTTACCGACCAAGAATTTACAATTCTTATAAGAATGTGGTTAGGCCTGCAAATTGCTCTAAGTGACTACCGTTGTAGTCGATGTTTGTGAAACGCAGATGCTGAGGGCTTTCATGCACTAACTTGCAACTACGGTGGTTTTCAAGGAATGCGTCATAATGGAATTCGTGACGTCGTTCTCCAGGCGGCACAATCAGCAGGAATGTATGTGGGTTGCGAGGTTCGCAACCTTGTCCAAAATCTTCACGAACGGCCAGCCGATATTCTGATCTATGGGGATCCTTTAGATGCTATAGACTTCGCTGTAACACATCCACTACAGAAATCGTTTCTTCGCCAATCAGCTTATGAGCCTGGTTACGCAGCTGCGCAGTACGCATCATCGGTCAAAGATAGAAAGTACCGTGCTAAAATGATTGAGGCGGGATATAACTTCATACCTGCAGTCTTGGAGTGTTACGGCGGCTGGAATATGGAAGGGGAGAAAATCATCAGACGAATCGCCCGATACTTAGCAATTCGATCATCTATACCATACAGCATCGCATCTGCATAGCTCTTTCAACGAATATCAATAGCACTCATGAGAGGAAATTCAAAAGCTATATTATCTAGCATTGATATGTTAAACCGACCGTATTACGAGATCGCTAACCCCATAATGGAGAATCCCACACGAAGAATGAACCCCTTCCAGGCACTTGATCTGGCAGTTGACTCTCTTCCATCGTCAATTGATCAGTCCGCTCCTGGATACATTGAATTTAACAATACAAATGAAGTAACTGTCACGCTAGCTAATATACCAGGATCCAGTGTCGATACGTCAGTTTTTACAGGAACTCATAAATTGTGTTCCAACAGAGATTGTGTACTTATAGAAGAAAACGGAAAATTCACACTAAAAGTATTGAGCTCTGAAATCACAGTAAAGCCCCAAAGTCTTTCAAGAAAAAATTGTAAAAATTTTTACCATCGGTGCTTCAAACAACTTACAAAATCAAGCTAATATGGAACGGAACTCAGGTATTTCCAATGTAACATCGAATTTTCAAGCCAAAGAAAACAAGGTTAGTCCTATTTCGTCTAATTTTTTAATCTCAAGCACGGATGGAGAACTCCCTCCTGTGCCTAAAGTGGTGAATCTGGTAATAATCAGACTTCTTCAACCATTTGAAAGGAAGAATCTTTTCAATATTTTTCTGAGAGTTTACAAGCTCTTATAAGAAGAGAATTCTATTTAATTCGATAAAATATTTAGATTCCGAAATCCGGGTTTCTTTCAGCTCTCCAGATCTGGCAGCATCGTACCTAGAATTTTTCGAAACACACCTAAAAGAATTTGGGTCAACTACTTACAGGCCTATTCAGGCGACTCTGAAAATTAATAATTTTCCGCCCTTCGCAACGGAGAAAGATATCATTGCTCTCACATCTGAGTTCAAAATTCATAATATTCGCCCAATCCTGGGCAAGAAAGGCCAGGCTATACCAATAGCATTCTGTTCTACCGCAGTCGATCAGGCGGAATGTCTGGCTAAAAGCAAATGTAACCCCTTTCTGGGGTACAATCTTTCTTTCAATATCGTAGATGCTGATGACTTAACATACCCCCATTGCAATGGGTGCCACCTCTGGGGGCACTGGTCCTCGAACTCTACTAGGCCCCATACGTGTGGGGTTTGCAGCTCTTCCGAAGTCCATGAGGGGAAATGTTCTCTCCCCCCTCTGTGTTCCAATTGTGGTGGTCAGCACCCGGCCTGGTCTAGAAGATGTCCTATCTTCAAAGAATACAAATTAAGGCATTGTGGGGCACCGGTCAAACCGGCCCACTTTGCCGCTGCCAGCTTATCCAATTCAAACGGTTATGGTATGTCGGACACCGACATTTTCAAAATTGTTGACGCAAGACTACAGATATATAAAGACGAGATTCGAGCCTAAAGAACCATCTGATAGCGAAATTCGAGGAGTCCCGTTCTCCTCCATCGACGATTCTTACCTCTTCAAAGAGAGCCCCCCGTTCTAAGAAGAGATCATCTTCTAAACAAAAGTTGGCTTCCTTGAAGTTGGCAAAGAAAGATGATATATGCTGGGAGTTGTTGGCCTCAAAGGGAGATGAAGATAATGCCGGTGGGCAAGTGTCTTCTCCTGGTAGGGCTGGGAGTGAGAAGGGCAACTTTCTCTCTCCTAGTTTCTGCTAGGAGGTAGGCATCCCACTCCAGCTGTCGTAACACAATGCAAAGTAGTCAAGAGCCTTTTTCACTGAATATACTTCAGTGGAATTCGGGAGGTGCTTCTGCCCTTAGCCTTCTATCTGGTAGAGATGCGGATGTTATAGTCCTTCAGGAGACGCGGTCTATCCGTATCCCCCAGGACATTACTCGATTTATCCCCAAGCATATTTACACCCACTTCACTCCGTACATAACCCCTCCTCACGCCTCTTCATCTCAAGGTCTTTTAACCCTAGTTAAATGCTCCTTAAGATCATCCCTTCTTTTAAACTATTCTTGTCCAGCCCTGTCTTGTTTAGCTGTTTCACTTTGTAAGAATGGTAAACGTATCAGCATAGCCAATATCTATATTAGGCCAGGGGAAATTCACAAGAACCGTGATCTCCTGGACCGTATCTTGGGTAGTGGCTATGACATGTTACTCGGTGACTTCAACGACAGAACTGGTCGTTGGATTAATGCAGCACTCTGCAGAGCCAGGAACGATTACCTTATTCACAAACCACCGTCCCCAACTTTTCATTGCTCAACAACTAATTCTCTCCTCGACATATTACTGCTTCATAAGATGTGGTTGTTGAAACCCATATGTACTGAGCAGTCGCGCCAAAAACAGACCATCTCTCATGACCTAATTCGTTGGCGGATAGAGGAAGATACGTTGCTTAGAAGGAGGTTTCACTTTGATCCCATCAGAGTGGCTTTCTTTCAGGCGGCTATCCAACTCTTCCCCAGAATTGGTAATGAGAATTTGACCGAATTTAATTCCTTCCTCTCCTCGCAAGCTACCGCGTTTCTTTCGACTACCTATAAAGGTCATATTTACAATCCCACTCCAACAAAACTCAAGGTTTTGGCTAAAATGCTACGTCTTCCCAATGTCTCTGTTTCCGCCAGGCAGGCCATCTCGAATGAATACTGGAGCACTAGATATAGGTTCCAGCTGAGCAGGGATAAGGCGAACATCGCTCACCTTAACCCTTATCAGTCTTCCTTCTGGAAGATATTCAAGAAGGAGAAGTTTGTCTGTTGGAAGGATAGAGCTTTGGGTTGGATTGGTAGTATAAGCCTTGATAATGTTTTGAAGGAGTCACTATCCCTACATAATTATGGAGCCACTCAATCTCCCCAACCAATCCCGCCTTGGGGTGACTTCAGGAGCAGGGACTTATCTGTTACAGATATCCTTAACTCCTGGGGGCCACTTCCGGGCACCTCTAAATCCGTCGCTCCACTATCTTCTCGAGTCTGTCAGCTTTTGACAGCCGATCAAAGAAGAGAAGTGGCCGTCACAATGCTTTTAGCCTCACCATCCGATGTAGCCGGCATCAATATTAGTCGTAGAATTTTCTTACCAAAGCATAGTCCGGTTTCATGTCCCAAAGATCTGCGTCCCATTTCGATTCAAAACTCCCTCATCTCCATCTACGAAAAAGCGCTTGCGCGTAGAATCCGCGACCATTTAAGTAGGCGTAATTTGATCCCACCGAGTTTTCACGGGTTTGTCAAGGGACGCTCGGTTCATTCAGCAATAGGTGAAGTGCATCAGTTTTGTAGGGATAATAGCCATCAACTAGCTGTGGCTGTTTTCCTTGACTTTTCTGCTGCATTTGACCGCATTTCCATTCCCTTTGTTATCTCCTCTCTCAGGTCCCTCGGGTTGCCTGCGAGAATTGTTAACAGGGTGGAGATATTACTGTTTACCAAGAGGTTCTACTATGAAGACGACCCTGATGCGTGTCAGTTCTACCCTATTACAGGTGTGCCCCAAGGATCCCCACTTTCTCCTATCTTATTTCTTGCTGCCTCCATTGTACTATTCAAGAATTTTAAACGTGATCAACATCTAGTGGTATACGCTGATGATACTACGGCCCTGTTCTCTGGACGCAGGTGCAAAGATGTCGCTTCGGACATCAGCCGTTTCTTTTTAAGATTAACAGACCAGCTGACCCTATCCAATCTTATTTTAAATTCATCCAAATCGCAGGTAGTTGTCTTTCATGGCACCCCTGCGACAAAGAAAAAATTAAAGAGACTAGCACTCTCAGCTCTATCTTCTATATTGACTAATCAACCACTCCCTACCTTCACAAGTCGAGTAAAATACCTGGGGTTCACTGTTACGGTGAACTGGTCGGCGAAAGCTGACCTGAATAGACTTAAACGTATCCTGAAGAAAGCTAGGTGGGCCCTGAAACGGGCTCAGCATCTGTCGTTGAATGGGAAAACCCAAGTGCGCCTCTGGGGTACTTGGGCTATCTCGGGATTAGTCTTCTTTTCGAGAGGACGTCCTCCAGAGCAAAGACTAAGGTTTCTCAAGCTCCTCATCTCGCGATTACCGCGCATAGTCCGCCTAGATTGGATTCTTCGGGGGGTGATAGACCCCGGGTGGTTCAGTCGAAGAGCGGCGTGTTGGATGTGCTGGAGGGCTCAGATCCCGCTGGACCTGAGGCCGTGACATCATTATGAAGACTAGATGCTATTATGAATTGTCTTATTTGAACTGCATTTGTTTTTTTTCTAATGTCTCTTTTCGTTATTTTTTAAGAAATTCCTTATTATTATTAAGTCTTTCAAGCAAAATTAAGACACATTTTAACACCTTTCTGCAACAATGTGACAATTCATCAAATCATAACAACGCTGATGATCCTGAATCTTTACCTATAAACTCACAGCCAGAAACCGAAATTAGTAAACAGACCGTTGATTATATGACACATGACGTACATACATTATCTGATTCTGAATTAACTGACAGTTTATCGAACGCAAATAGTGATAATCATGAATCGGACGGAAGTTTTAATTATGAAACAGAATTATTAACTGACTTTTGTGAAACAGATCAAATAATCACGCCCACTATAAACAAACAGATGATACCGGAAAAAGGCCGGCTAGTTGTCAGTGGATCGGTTGATTCAGATATTCTAGATGATCAGGCGCTATCTGAAAGTAGTAATAATGAAGAGGAGGAAGTCTAACGCTATCGATTATGGACATTATACGAAGAGGTTAACTATTTCTTTGACATTTTTGTTCTTTTGTTGTAATTCGTAAATTGAACAACACCCATTTTGAAACAAACAAAAAAATCATAAAACAAAATAAAAGCAAAATCATAAAACAGATGATAAAAACACTTGTTTATTGAATAATGAAAATAATATTATCGAGTAATAAAATTATAATTTAATCTGAACCAAAACAAAATCTTAGTACAATGAGAAACAAACAAATTGAAAAATTCAAAAATGTAATATTAGAATAATTAATTATAATTTAATTTAAGGTTGGAATCGGATTTATTATTAAACATTAAATTAGGTTCTTTTTTAAATAAAATACGCTTCTTGAATAATGCGAGATAGCAAGTTACTTTCAAATGATTAAATAGTTGCATTTTCAAAATCAACGGAATGACTCAAACTAGCAAAATGCTCAGCAACAACACAAGAAGTGGTCCCCTTAAAAAGGATTTATTTTAACGTGGCAAATGCGTGCCAGCGCACGCTTACATGACCACAACAAAACAAAACTGTGAATCAGGTGTCGAGAAGGTGTGAACGGAGGAGGTGTTTGAATGTGATAAAGGAGGGAGCGCGGCGGACGTCGAGAGGGAGTTGATTCCAGGCGAGTGAGGCGGCGACGAGGAAGGATCGGAGACCGTAGTTGTTGGAGTAATTAGGAACGTGGAGTAAGATGGTATGACGGAAACGCCGTGATAGAGAGGTGGGGCGAGTGTCGACTAAGAAAGAAAGGTTGATGAACGATGGGGAGTTGACAGCGATGAGACGAAAAGTTACGAGAAGAAAGCGGAGTTTGATGCGGATGTGGATGGTGGGCCAGGAGAGTTGGGCAATATATGTGAATATGTAGTCGAAGCTACGGAGACGAAAAAGCACTCGAACGGCGGAGTTGATTATTCGTTGTAGGGGTAGGATGATGGATTTTGGATTATTGGCGAAAAGGCCAAGGCAGTAATCGATTTTAGGGAAAAGAAGCGATGAAAGAAGAGACATACAAGAACGGAAGTCGATGAGGGGGTGGATACGGAGTATCTCACGAAGAATTAAGTAAGACGAGCGGACCTTGTCACGGACGAACGGTTTAAGGGAAAGTTGATCATCGAAATGGACTCATTTTTACATATACAATTTTTGCCAATGTTTAGATAAGGATTGTGTTATCAATTAAGATAATAAGGTTTTTTTACCTTTCTTACTGTATAATTAGTGTCAACTATTACTCAACTAAATGCATAGCAAAACGTACTTTTCTCTTTTTCCAAAAATTGTCAATTGATAATTCGAATATAAAGTAATTGGTTCAAATCATGCAAGTGACCATTCCAAGTATCTTGATTCCAAAAATACAGATAATCTTGAAATACCCGAATGGATTACAAACAAGCTGAGAAGCTTAGTATATCCACATTAATGTAATTTTTCGATTTTGAATGTTGATGATACACTGAAGATACAATGTATGCTCAGTGTATGTTTATAATATTATCCAACAAGCGTATTTCTCAATATTTTGATAAAAATATTATTTTTACTTCATTTATTGATCTTCTATAATTTATTTTTAACAATATGGAATAGAATATCTCATTGCTTAACAAAATATCTCATTGCTCAAATAAACTATTTTAAATTAGTAAATTTAAAGAATTAAATTGTTTTATTTTAAATTAAAATTATTCATTAATAATTTTGTAAATTAGAACTTACTGTACACGAAAAGGCTTGTTATTTAAATAAACTTTTAAGTTTAGGCTTACCATCTTATCCAGATTGATGCAAAATTCATCGATGTAGTAGTTACAACATCACGGTAAATTATAATCTGGTGTGGATTTTAGAATCAATTATTTCAGCATTTCAAAACGCAATATGATGTAAGTTGATATGAGAGAGGTTTTAGGTATTAATGCAATATTACAAACTGTATAAAAGTGTATTACAAACTGTATACAATCGAATTTAGTCTGGTAACAATAAACAATATTACTTTCACTAAGGAATTTTTAAGATCAAAACTTTTGTAGCAAGGGCTTGAACAACGATATCACTCAGCAAATTATTTACAACGATAATTGATATCTTAAAGCACACATGATGTATGTTATTATCTCATTCATCGTAAAGCATTTCTTTAATTTACATATCGTACAAGGAAATAGTTTTTATTTGCAAAACTTTAAGCAAAATAAAATTACGAATAATTTCGTTAGACTATAATACACTCTAACCAATAACAAATAGCGAATTGAGCACCGACGAACATCTACTAAAATTATAACTCTAAAATTAAAATATACATAATTGATGTTGAATAAAAACAAGTAATAAGAAACCTAATATATTATATTTTACAGAGAAAAAAATTAAAATATATAATACACGATTTAAAATATAATAAATATTCAATATACAAATTCTATTTCTTCATATTTGATATTTAGTCTATTCAATTTGTAAAGTAAAACTAGACAATTTTTAATTTAATTTGAATAATTTATTAAAATAAATGCATAATAATTATAAGATCCCAGATATACGTATAAATCGAATATAAATCAACGTTTAATTTCTATAAGTAATGAAGATGTCTACAAATAGTTACAATATTCTTACGTGCTGTAGATAAATGATATTTGACTAAGTGCATATTAAATTTAAATTTAAAATGTATTTTTTGCATTATCTTGTTTTATTTATAAAATACATTTAATTAAATTAAAAAGAAACAAAATGCATTAATTAGCTAGTGTAATTTACACAAGACAAATGAAATTTATTCTTATTAATTAAATATTATTTTTATCTAATAGTTAATTATTAACTATAATTTTTAATATAATATTTTTTATTTGTTGATAAATAAACATCCGTAAAACGGTTACCCGATAACGGACCGAAAAAGTTGCACTTGAAAGCAAAATCATTTACATAGCACGTTTTTGGGAATTAAATACAATTAGATGCAGTTTACACTAATACCATCGTTACTTCCTACATTAGTATTATGATGTGCTCGCTATTCGGAAGATTGTGAGGTACAGTTGATTTTGAAGTGATCCACAGCAACACTCTCTCATTTTCAGATTCGTGTATTATTTATTATTTTATTTATTATTTATTAATAATGTTTTGCAACCTTAAATAAGGATGTAACTTAATAGTAAATGCGAACACACATTAAATATCAAATACGTGTACGGATATTGAAAGGATATAATCCAATAAATTTTAATTTTATTTCTGTGCAACAGAAATTTTGCTCGATTAATTTACAGACAAAGTTATTGTTAAAAATAAAACATATCAGCCCACATAAAGATACTTTCAAAAATCAAATACAACATTTTTATAGATTGTTTTATATTACCAAATCTTTCATACGAATTCGCTCATATTAGGAAACCTTTCACTATTGAATCTATATTCGTTAACGAGTTATATCTCAACTTACAAACAAAATCTAATTATTAGTAATTAATTTATATCATCAAGACTTGACAATTAAATTTAAAATTTTAATTATTCAATATTTATTACTCACTACAAACTTAAAATGAAAATTACCTGACAGCATTTGATTCATTAACTTCTCCTTGCTTCATCTCCTGTAACTTTGATGGTCTAAGTTCGAGATCGTAGTGTTCTATTCGTTCTGCTTCCTGTTGAGAATTTCCACCTTTAGAAATTACCGAAGAAGCCAACTGTTTAGCTTTTAAATTCGATATGCTACTAAGTCGCTGTATCTCAGCTTTCTTCTGTCTTGGCTGTCGATGCATCTTATAATCTGTTAAAATTTTAAATACATAAATGGAAAACAACGAGACTGCGGAATAAAATTTCTCTATTATTATTAAAAAATAATAAGAGTATAAAAGTTGATTATAATAATAAATAGCATATGTTATTATTTAACTTTTAAAGTTTGTTATTATTCAATTATAAATTGTAATATAATTTTGTATTATATTCATAATTTATACAGTATAAAATATTATTTATATTCTAAAAATTAATTTTACTTAGTATTATTTAGAATTCTAAATTAATTAGAATAAAAATTAATTGTAAACGTATAATTTTATTTGAAAAGCAATTTAAAAATAAAATACGTTATACGTTATTAATTATATAATAATTAATATTATACCTTAGTATATTAATCTATACGATAAGTTAAGAAATTATTTAATCTAATTATCTATTATTAGATAATTATTTAAACTATCGAAAAATAATAATATTTAAATATAAATAACATTTCCAAATAAACAATATGAATTGTATAAATTTACATAATATTTAAAATATTAATAGATAAACAAATTTATGTAGATAATGTATTTTGTACCTTGAACATATCGGTATTGGCGCATAAAAATACTTCAAACTAGCAAATAATTTACATTTCAAAATAACATCAACAGAAAATTGTCGATAACTTGACACTCACATTATATTAACTTCATCAGAAGTTTATCGATTTTATCTTTAATTTAAGAAATTCAATTGAAGCTTTTAAGAAGCGAGAAACATTGTTATTCACAAAATTTACAGATTCAACTTTCTCAATCAATATTGAACTACTTATTGCAAAGTTGGGAATAGTTAGTAAATAAAGTGATCCATCTTATCACGAATCTTAAATAAATAAGGGTCACTATATTGTTTTTCTTTAAGCTGATTTAGCAATTGTTAGTTTCTCTTTAAACGTAAGAAAGATCGGGCATAGCATAAGCATTTATATAGCATTTAATTTAGCATTTATTTTTTTATACAATTCTGAATCTTTTAAGTTTATAGCGTATCTAACTTTTTAACTAATAACGGATTCGTTCGCATGCGTTATTTTAGATATTTTAGCTTGTAAACTGAGACAACCAACTGTACCATTTGAATAACAATAAAAGGATAAGAGCACCGTAATACCAATACGATGACTTATCATTTTGAGATTAGGGCCACGAAAAGTCAAGAGCTTTGAGCTTGTGAACACTAAGAGTTTCACTCTTGAGCTCTTAAATTAAACTCTTAAGCTGTCAATGACTTCTGGAAATAAAGTCTATTTGGTTATATGTAAATGCTTTTTAATTCGAGTGGATTATTAAAAATTAATAATTAATAATCAATAAATTATTATTAATAATTGGACAACCGGTAAAATAGAGCAAAATGAAGAAATTTGTCACCTTGTAGTTTGACTATTTCAACTTATAATTATACACATTATCTAGATTTGACTGTGGACATTTGCATAATTATTCTTTAAAGAAGCTCTTACTTGAAACTATTTCAATAACTTTTAGTAATCTCTGCGTAAAATACAATAAGCATTAAGACAATCCGATAATCAGCAATTAGTAAACCATATATGGCAGTAATTACAATTTCCAATGTACCATGTACCATTGTTACATTTACACATTGATTCATAGTTATATATATTGAAGGAGTAAAAATGTTACATTAAAAATGTACTACGTTACTTTTAATTTTATCCATTAAAAGAATAATTGTGTCATATTCATTGCTTTTAATTGGTAAATTGAATTTCAATTGTTAATTTCAAATTTAATTTAACTTTAAAGACATTTCGATTATAAATAATTTACATAAAGCTAGCAAAAAATAAAGTATTATAGTATTATTATAGTATTATTATTGAAGGAGTAAAAGTGTTACATTGAAAATGCACTACGTTACTTTTAATTTTATCCATTAAAAGAATAATTGTGTCATATTCATTACTTTTAATTGGTAGATTGAATTTCAATTGTTAATTTCAAATTTAATTTAACTTTAAAGACATTTCGATTATAAATAATTTACATAAAGCTAGCAAAAAATAAAGTATTATAGTATTATTATAGTATTATTAGAGTATTTATATATACCCAAACAGCATTCAACATATTCAAAGAATTCAAAAATTATTAAAATAAATTTAAAGTCATTAGCGGGAAATTTTTATGGATGGATAATAAATAATATACTTTGTATTAGAAAAATGTACTAGATAATCAAATTTCATCAGAGGAAATACATCATTAGCATGTATTTGGCCCCCCTTATATGTAAAGTTGAAGAATATAGTCCGAAACCTCATAACATAGCAATTTCTCAAATAATATACTTTGTATTAAAATAAGATACCAAATAATCAAATTTTAATATATTTATATTTTATCGTATAAAATACTATATAATAATTGACTTTTATTTTAAATTTCAATTTTAAATTTTAACTATATATAACAATAAATTGTATAACATTTTATATAATTATTTATTATTTATCTTTATTTTTATATATCGTATAAAATACGTAGACTCAATTATCTGACTCATCGTAGGAAATACGTCATTAGTATGTATTTAGCCCCGCTGCTATGATGTGTCCAGGTATAGTGGCAACCTAATAGCATATCACTTTATTATGATGACCTCTAATCTAAGTTCTAATACAAAGTTTAATCAATTCGAAAAAAATTAGAGAATTCTTACATAAATCTAAATGATAGAAAATCTTCAAATTAAATAATATTTTTTAATTTATAAATGGTAAACATTAATAGTTAATTAATTAGATAAAAGCAGAGTATAAGTAAAATTTAGGTCATGACTTTATTACCGTTAAGAATTATATTAATAAGATCATTTCATATTTTTAAATATTTACGTTATTGATGTATATTATATCATTGAAAAATAAAATGAAAACTTCTTAAATTTAGATAATTTCAATTTGATAGTTAATTTGATAATTTTTAGTTTAATATGATTTAATTAAACATGGTTTTAATAATTAGATTAAAATTTCATTTTATTAAAGCTGATCAGGAACAAGTTAAATCTATAATTATTACCGCAAAGGAAATGATCAGAAAAGAACATTTGATTACTAAATTTACATTTTCAAAGATGTTTAATGCTTTCGCCATAGACTTAATAATAAAGTCACTAAAATTGAAACAAAGTCATATAAACTGTGCATACCGTATTTTAGACAAAGTAATGTAAATGTAGAACTGATTATACTAATAGCGAAAATCTTAAAAGTAATACTGACCATGAAAACGTAAAACTCTCTAGTAATATAATTTTAAAATGATTACTAGCTAATGTAACAGATGACATATTTTCCAGCCAATTTATATTCTGATTGAAGGAGTCGGGAGAATCAGACAGCGTAAACTGACTATGTTGTTTCGACTTTTGAGTCTCATCAGTAGGGGGATGGGGCACAACTGGATTGAAGTGCAGCATTCCTAGACATCCCAATAAGTCCTTCTAGTACACAAGTTAGTGTACTGTTAGTTACTAGTACATGAATATGTACTAGAAAGACTTATTGGGCTGTATAGCGGTGCCGCACTTCAATCCAGTTGTGCAGCAGCCCATACTGATGAGACTCAAAAGTCGAAACAGCATAGAGTCAGTTTATGCTGCTGTTTAGTCTTTCCCGATTTCTTCAATCAGAATACTAGCTAATGTATTCATTTTCTAGAATTAATATTATTAATTTTAGAAATTCATATTATTAATATTATTAATGCATTAATATTATTAATTCTAGGTGGTAATAGTAGCCCAATTATAGCTGACTTGTTTGTAAGCTTTATAGAATATGAATTTGTTCATAACTGTGTAAAAACTAAATCTAAACAATATAAATATATGAAATATATGTTTCGATACATTGATGATATATGTGTATTTAATTCTAATAATTTTTATTCAATTAGTGAGCGCATTTATACAGAAAGCCTTATTCTTAACAAAACCAATATTAATGATAAAGAAGGTGTATATCTAGATATGAACATTAAATTAACATTAACTAAAACTACTATTAATTTATATCGTAAAGATGACATATTTAAATTTACAAGAAACATATTTTTGCATGAGCATTCATGCAAAAATATAATACAATATATTATAATATAATATAATATATTACAATATATAATATAATATAATACATTAAAAAATGAAATTTTAAGAATTGCAACAATATGTAATGATATTGGCTTTCTTCAAAATCATTTAAATAATTTAATAGATACATATTTTAAACTAGGTTACTATAAAAATAACATCAAGCAGAAAATAGTAAAATATATAAATCAACACAATAATATAAAGAATAAATTTAAACTCTTAAGTGGCAAATTTTAATGGATGGATAATAAATAATATACTTTGTATTAGAATAAGATACTAGATTTTTTTATCAGAGAAAATACATTATTGGCATGTATTTGGCTTTGCTGTTATGTTGGGTAGAGGAGTTAGGGGTCGAAACCTGATAGCATAGCAGTTCCTCCTGATGACCTCTAATTCTTATTCTGATACAACGTCTGTTATTTATTAGTCAATTCATAAAAATTACGTTTTTTTTAAATTTCAATTTTTTATTTTAACTTGATTTAAATTATAAAACATCTTATAACAATTATTAATTTTATTATTTAATTATTAAATTTTGATTTAGCATTATTATGCTTTGTTTATTTTATAATTATATTAAATACGTAGACTCAGTTAGCTGATTTGATTTATTAGGGTATGCAATAATTTATTAAGAGAAATATATTACTTTTAAATAGTTGCTTTATTTTTTACAATATTGCCGGATTATTATTGTTGAAAATATAAATTGTTCGATAATTTAACAATTCGAAATTTAAAAGTATTGAAGTATTGAATTATTTGTTCCCTAATTACAATTTGATCGCATTTTTTATTTTCTAAAAAAATAAAACAATTAAAGAAATTATTTAAGTAGCAATAAAAATGATAAAATTTTGTTCAAATTTGATAGCAAACATTTTGAAAAATTTTGATTCTATATTGCATAATAATATTAATATTAAACGTTAATATTAATAATAAATGATTATTATATCTGGATCAAAGAAAGGAGGAAATTATTTTTGATATGATATTTCGCTGACTTCCGTTGGCATATTCAGAAAATTGCAATGATTGTAATTTATAATGTAATCAAATTATTATGATTATTATTATTTTATGAATTGGCTAATAAATAAGGGCGATTTCTATATAATAGAAATGGAGAAGGAATGCGGGAGAAATGTAATTTTCAGTAAATGCTAACAGTAGTTACCGAAATATCAAAATAATTTCTTCTTTTCTTTGATCCAGTCCAAATAATTATTTATCAATAATGGATCATTATCAACTATTTAAAAAATTAATAATATTAATTCTTAAAAGTAGGAATTAATTAGCCAGAATGATTTAAATGAAAATTTTTAATATCTTTACAGCTTTAGCAGTTTGCAATTATTTATTACTTGAGAAAATTAAATAAACTGAATTCGGTCAGATGAATGACTCCAGAAAATGTTTTGTGATTGGAACCAAAATCCTAAAACGAAAATATAAACACCAAGAATTGTATGAAAATATAAATACTTAAAATTATAATTGCTAAACTTTAGTGATAGATGTGGTATCGCGAAATTGAATTTGAATAATTTGGTTTAGATTGATAAACACTAAAGTGAAGATGAGAAAATTAAAAGATGAGAAAATCCGGTTATAAATTTATCAAATTCAGCTGGGATTTAAAATGAAGAAAATTTCAAAATTGATTAAATCATAATGTTAGAGCTTAAGGATATCTTATCAAATAAATGTCAAAAATATGTTTAACGCCTGCCATAATTTATTGATTATTATCACACTTTGATATGCAATTTCTGCATAAAAATTTCATAAGAAAACCAGTATGAACAAATCAACGTTCTCATAGATATAAGACAGTTCAACGCGTTCAATCCTCTGATTACTGTGAACAGAACAAAATCATCGCATACATTAATATTCTTCTCTATACGTGAAAATCAGAAAACTGCATTCTCAAACAAATTTTTATATTAATCTTATTCCTAGAAATAAGAATTTTCCTTATTCCTTATTTCTAGTCTTAAAAAAGACTAGAAATAAGTCTTTATTCTAAGATTACGGGGAATTTAATTTTGATATTATTTCTTGTTTTTGTTGGTGGATGTTGTGCTGCAAGATTTTAAGAGCATCATGATAATCCAGATCTTAAATAACAAATTGTGACATTTTTATCGTGTACAGCGAAAATTATTGTATAATAAAAAATTTAAGCAGCATAAAGTTACTGTTTATATACACTTCCATACATTTTAATAATTTTTAATTTACGAAAATCTGCTGATCTTAATAGTCTACAAATTATATTTAAAATATTATGTATAATCTCTTGAATGCCCGAGTTTAGAGCATTTAATTCATTACAGCTATTTATTAATGTTGCATCAGTATAACTTTAAAACTTTACAAATAAACGTCAACATTATAAAATCGCTAGATCAGTTTTTGAATTTTTTAATCATTTTGAAATTTCGGTGATTTCCAATCAAGGTATGCTATACCTATAGTGTGTCTACAGTCATTTTGAGATAACTTGCTAATTTAAACTTGTAAATAACTTGCGAATTTAAATGCCATCTTTACGGTATTATTTAATAATAGTTTAAATTTATGTTAATTTATATTAATATCTATATTATACCTATTTTATCATTAATATTAGTTTTATTATACAAGGCTACTTGGATAAATTTATTCGCTTATTGAATAAAAATTATTAGTCAAATACGCATATATCATCAACATATCGAAACATATATTTCATACCTTTATATAATTTAGATTTATTTTTTACACAGTTATGAACAAATTCATATTCTATAAAGCTTAAAAATCAGTCAGCTATAATTGGGCTACTATTACCTTCCATTGGAACACCTTTTATTTGTCTAAATATTGATGTCCCTACTTATTTTTAAAACAGTTATGAACAAATTCATATTCTATAAGGCTTAAAAATAAGTCAGCTATAATTGGGCTACTATAGTATCCCATTGGAACAGCTGTTATTTGTCTAAATATAGATGTCCCTACTTTTAAATAATTTTGATTTATCAAAATATTTAAGGATTCTATTAATTCAATTTTATCCATATATTTATATTTACTTGATAGTTTAATTTTTGTTAGATAGGCGTTATAATTATTATAACATATATATGTATATCTTTTTCCGAATATAAGATTAATTAATTTTACTAACGCTTCTTTGATATCTGCATAATCTAAATTTGTATAAAGCGTACTATTTCTAGTTGCTCATATACTCAAATATATTTTAATATTTTAAGTCTATTTTTCGAATAGTCTATTTTTATAACGAATAAATGCGTTATAAAAGTAAGAAGCTTGAGACAGATGAAGAAGAAAATACGATAAATGTGTAATTAATTATGGAAAAGTGTTTTATACCAATATTAATTTAAAAAACCTTAATATATTTCTTTAATGGTTTTAAATTCTTATAATAATTTTATTAATATAAACAGAAAGGGTTTTAATGTACATTTAAAAGCACTACATATGAACCTAGGTTTTATTGGATCTTTATGTAATTTTGAATTCCAATATAATGTAGGTATAGTTTTATTAGTATACTTTTATTGTTTTATTATCTGATTCAACCTTTATACCTTAATATGTATAAAGGTTGAATACCTATATACCTATTAAGGTATATCTCTATAGGCCTTATAGTTATTATAACATATATATATGTATATCTTTTTCCGAATATAAGATTAATTAATTTTTCTATTGCATTTTTAATATCTGCTAAATCTAGATTTGTATTAAGCGTACTAAAATCGTGCGTGTTTATATTCCGAAAATTTATTCCTTTCGTGTGTTCTAAAAATTCTTTTGTGGAATTAATACTGAAATACTGTTTTATACCAGTATTAATTTCGACTACCTTGCAATATTTTTTAAAGTTTGTTTTAATTGCTTTAAGTATTTTATTCATATAGGCAGAATGTAGTTTTAATGTACATTTAAAAGCGTTACATATGAACCAAGGTTTTATTGGATTTTTGTAAGTTTTATGCCATTTTTATTCAATGTCGAACAGTGACTTGTGATAATTGTTTCTAAACTAAAATCACTTCGTTCTATGCTGTATTTACATTTAAATCATTATAATTAACTTCTTTCATCAGTATATCATAATAAAGCTTTTTGCATGTGAAGACAAAATTATTACTAGCTTTATCAATAGTTGTAACGATATGGCTATAAAGTGTACTTAAGTTGTACATATTTATATTTTTAAAATTTATTCCTTTTGTACTTTCATCAATACTTTCATTAAATGAAAGTATACTTTCATTTCAGTTGCAATTTTGATTATCCTACAATATTTCTTGAAGTGCGTTTTAATTACTTTAAGTATTTTATTCATATTTTAGAACAAATTCATATTCTTAAAAACAAGTCAGCTATAATTCTAAATTCGTTTTCCTTCGAGCGATCGCTTCCGAATAAACTTAAAGCTTTCCGAATCTGCTTCTCCACAATCTCGCCTTGATGATGGTGTATCTGACTTCAGGTCTGAATGAATATAAAATATTCATTCATTTATTGAATGAATATATAAAGCTACTAAAGTATAGTATTATAGCAATTTAAAAATTCTTCTACGGAACTAATACGTATGAATATTGCCTTTGATTGCCTTTATCTAGATTGCCTTGTACTAAAGAATAAAGATTAACATGTTTCATTTACATTTAAATCGTTATAATTAACTTATTTCATCATAATAGCATAATAAAGCTTATTGAATATTAATACAAACTTATTACTAGCTTTATCAATAGTTGTTATTATATAGTTATGTTTTAATTTAGTAAGTTCTGTATACATTTCTTTAGTAATTTGATCTTTCCTTTTATAATTGTTTGTTATTTTCATTTTCTCTCTAATTTTATCTATTATATAAGTTTTCCAAATGTTTATCTTTGATGTATTTAAACATCTACTATTAATCAACTTACCAAAGTAAGTATTTAAGTCATTATACAATGAATTGTGAGTTTTATTTTTATTGTTATTATTTAATCTATATTTATACCTTTTTGATAGCATTTTCCTTAATTCATTGTTTTCAATTAATTCTAGATTATGAGTGCATATATGTTCACTTATTATATCAAAATTAAGACTTTTGCTATTGCATTCTGTTTCTAGAGTTCTTCTAATAGAAGTTATTTCTATAATATTAATATATTATAAATATATTATTAATATATTATAATATTATATTCTATAATATTTTTATAATTTATTATCTATAATATTATCTATAATGTTACACATTTTTCGTTCATATAGAGGGGGTGTCATAAATCTGATCCTATAACTTCTTTACTATAGTTTATAGTTTGATTTTTTTATAGTTTTAAAATAGGTAATAGTTTATATCTTATTTATGGAATATATTTACTTAAACCTGATCCTATTATTTCTTTCTTTTAGAATTATTTAAAAGTCCGGCTATATTTATGTTATCTATGTTATCTTCATTTATTAATGAAGTTTATGATTGGTTAGTATATATTTTTTTATTTCTATTTATTAGAATTTATTGTACGATTATAGTATTTTGTATTACAATAACTGTCTATTATACAACTTAGCCTATCATAGTCGTTAATTAATTTTTGATTTATTGAACATATGATATCTTTAGAAAAACTTCTTATATTTACATAAAGATCTTTTAGCTTATTATCACTTAAAAGTTGTTTTAATATTTCTAATTGTTCATTTATATACATATCTTTTTTAATATTTTTAACTCTATTTTTCCTATTCCTTTTATCACCATGACTTCTTGGTTTGCGTTTAACCGGATTATTATAATATAGTTGTTTATTATGTATTATACTACTTCTGCCAATTCCTTGTACCACGTCATTCAATCCTAATGGGTACATGGAATTAAGCGTTTTAATCTAAAAGTCTTCTTTTTCTAATTGTTTTTGATCAATTAATCTTTTATTAAAAATGAAAGCAAACCAAACATTTTCAAACATACAATATTTAAAACAGCGAAGTTTATAGTTGAATATTCGGCATCATCATTTATTTAAAAGTTATTAAAGCAATTTAATATTCAACTAAACCTGGGTATTACAAATATTACAAAAGATTATTATAATCTTAAAGATTATTTTATATTCAACATTTTTAATAAACTCAACTTTTAAGTTGAAACGTTTTAAATTCATTCTGATGACTTCTAATTCTGAAGTTTATTCTGATTGACTATTAATCAACTCATAAAATACTGGATTGAAAACTATTGTTTGAACAACTTTCCTGAAAGTTTATTTATCAATATTAATATTTATTAACTAAAAATTAACTAAATATTAATTAAATATTTTAAATAGTTGATAATAAAACGCGACGTTTCATTTAATCTTTCAGCTAAGCGATCTGATTTATCCGAACGTTTTATTTGATGGTGTTCTTTGTGAACTTTGCAAAACTCCAAAATTTAAAAATTTTGAAATAAACATGTATTTTTATTAGCTATAATATTACCCGTCTTTTACAGCAGATAGCAAAAACTGCAAACCGTACAAGACAATGCGCTGAATAATGTCTTTGTTAATTTTATTAGAAAGCATTTTCACTGTATACCAAAACTAAGGTTTCCGCTGTATCTTGAAAGTTACAGTGTCAAAATTTTTATTCTATTGCAAGAGAAATTGAGTACACGTTTATTTAACAGTGAAATCGAACTAGAGACGGATGAACATCGTATCGACAGGAAACATTAATCATACATGAATGTATGATGATCTCAAAGCCATTTCCTCTTCTTACATAAATTTTAAGAATAATGTGGCGTAGCACTCTTCTTTTTATTGTGAAATTGCCCAGTATTTAATACATAGTTAAAATTATCCGGTAAATGGGCATACATGAAGTTGTCTTATATAAGGACACAAACCAATAAGCACAAAATTTAGATCAAAAACAAATTAGATATATAACAACTTGTCGTGCACTAACATTTTTGGGAAATTCAGCACTTAATTTACAAAAGTGGGAGGATCTAAAATCTTCGCAATTAATAATAAACTACACAAATAAATTTGCAAAACCTTAACATTTATAAGAGACAAACGGATATTTTGCCAGTCTTAATTAAAAAGATATTCGATAGATAGATAAATAGATATATAATAAATAGATATATAATAAATAGATATATCTGCCGACTTCAGATATCTTAAAATGTTCTGACTAAACCCTTATCATAATTAGAGTTTATTCATAAATATTTGAAGCTAATAAGGATTATCTAATAACGGGATAATCTTTATATTTCTGATTAAAAATCGTATAAAAATTTATTAGTTAATCATCCATATGATGATTATCTAATAAAGGGATAATCTTTATATTTCTGATTAAAAATCGTATAAAAATTTATTAATTAATTATCCATATGATGATTATCTAATTAAAGGTAAATCTTTATATTTCTGATTAAGAATCGTATAAAAATATATTGGTTAATTATAAATATGATGATTATCCTTTAACGGGATAATATTGATATTTCTGATTAAAAATCGTATAAAAATATATCGGTTAATCATCCATATGATGATTATCTAATAAAGGGATAATCTTTATATTTCTGATTAAGAATCGTATAAAAATTTATAAGTTAATCATCCATATGATGATTATCTAATAAAGGGATAATCTTTATATTTCTGATTAAAAATCGTAAAAAAATTTATTAGTTAATCATCCATATGATGATTATCTAATAAAGGGATAATCTTTATATTTCTGATTAAAAATCGTATAAAAATATATTGGTTAATCATCCATATGATGATTATCCAATAACGGGATTATCTTTATATTTCCGGTTAAAAATCGTATAAAAATTTATATTTCTAATTAAGAATAGATGATTATCTAATTATGTATAATGATAATTATATAAAAATCGATGCATTATTTCGGTCAAGGAATATAATGAGTACGAAAACAAAAATATATGTGAAGGACGATCCATAACCTAAAAATATTTATGAAGGATTATCTGTATAAAGCTCTTATTTTTATTTTTAGCATTTACTGGTGTTCATCAAGGTAGTATTTAGTTTTCGTATTCTTCGCCACTTTGTAAATTATACATCGAAAACAATTATATTTTTATTAAAAGTTTTTTCTTTAAAGGTTTTGTCTTAATTCGGGTAAAAGAACTTAATATTTTCGTATCATTACAGACCTATAAAATCGATCTAACCCTTTTATAAAATATCAACAGCAATCAAAAAGAAAATTATTTCGTTACAAACGCTACATTAGACCGTAATAATTACACTATCTAAAGTGAATGTTATATTGAAAATACATAATTCGTCTTATAATGGAAACCAGAACCAATGAATTCCATTAGTAGTCCATTTAGTATCAACGATGTGGTATCAAACGATGTTTTGTAAAGATCGTTTAATACCACATATTTCATCAAGATCGATAATCTTTCGTAAAGACGTATAGTTCTCAATATTTCATAGATTCAAACACCAGTTAACTGCTGGATCATGGTGACGCAAGATCCATGTCTTCGACGGAAATATTGAAGTAATAGAAGGGCAATCTTAAGAAATTAAAAAATCAAGAGAACAGACGCAAAGAGATTATTAAGCTATAAACTTTCTGGAACTTGTCTAGATGTCTGTAGTACTCGATTCATTATTTCCATTTAGCATTATTTTCATTGAAGATATAACGGTTTAGATCTTTCACGTGAAGATATGGAGGTGTATACGTCAGTAGTGATCGTTATAGTTAAAAGACTATTATCAAGAGTCATGAAGCGTTAAAGAGACAAACAAAATCAAGATTATTTTTGCGAATAATTCTACTAGAATTGTTATAACCAATGCATTCGCTTCTACTGATGATTTACCAGATAGACCAGGCAAGGGCTTATGCTTTCGCACTAATCTCCATTACTAGTTAGTTCAAAATATGTGCTGGGAACGGAATATTCAAGAAAATTATGGTTTATCGGGGCATTAATAAATCTTCAGTGTTATATAAAGGATCTGGTGATACTTCTGATAGTAATTGATATTGCGACATCATTATCATTAGTCATGTTTTAAAATTTTTTACTTCCTTACTTACACATCGATTCTAATTATATTTCCGATCGCTCACTTTTCTTGACCGCAACCCAGTCGGCAAAATCATCTATTGTAAACAATCGCAGGCAAATACATGAATTCCGTCCGACATTTATTTATATAATTCCGATCGCTCATTTTTCTTAACCGCAACCCCGTCGCGAAAATCAGCTATTGTAAACAATCGCTGGTAAATACATGAATTCCGTCCGACATTTATTTATATAATTCCGATCGCTCATTTTCCACGACCGCAACCCTGTCGGGAGAATCAGCTATTGTAAACAATCGCTGGTAAATACATGAATTTGGTCCGACATTTATTTATATAATTCCGATCGCTCACTTTTCTTGACCGCAACCCCGTCGTAGAAATCATCTATTGTAAACAATCTCAGGCGAATACATGAATTCTGTTCGACATATATTTATAAAATTCCGATCGCTCATTTTTCTTAACCGCAACCCCGTCGCGAAAATCAGCTACTGTAAACAATCACAGGCAAATACATGAATTCCGTCCAACATCTATTTATATAATTCCGATCGCTCATTTTCCACGGTCGCAACCCTGTCGTGAGAATCAACTATTGTAAACAATCGCTGGTAAATACATGAATTCCGTCCGACATTTATTTATATAATTCCGATCGCTCATTTTCCACGACCGCAACCCCGTCGCGAAAATCATCTATTGTAAACAATCGCAGGCAAATACATGAATTCCGTCCGACATTTATTTATATAATTATAATCGCTTACTTTTCCTAGCCTCAACCCAGTCAGGAGAATCAGCTATCGGAAACGATCGCTGGTAAATACATTAATCCCGTCCGATATTTATTTTCATGAATCACACTTCTTGAGGTTTTAATGTTGAAATATTTATCTTTAAATTTAAAATCCATTTTAATATTTAGTATACTCTTTAATAAATATTTAATGTAAATATAAAAATCACATCCTAATATGTGCTTGATAGTTGATCATATGCATTGTTGTTTAAGTGCCAATTTTTAACAAATTATAATAAATTAGATTTCTATTGTTGATAAATTATTGCTTCCATTAAATTAAAATGTCGGTAGGTCTTAATTTTTACAATTTGAGAAGGAAATTATAAATTTCCCTTTGCCAAATTGTAGTAAGTAATTACTACAATGTAGTAATTAATTTGTAACAATAAATGTTACATTGATTTCTCTCGATTTGTTCAATTATTATATGCAAATGTTTAAGCATATAGTTTAAAATTTATAAAAGAAATAAACAAACGAAATGTGCTAATCAATAGATGACTATTTAAATGCTCTATCGTTCAGAGGTTACGAACGCATTCACAAAATCTAAGATATTTACTAAAACGTTTAGTTTTAGTATACTAAAATATATGTATGTTTAAGTAAAAACTTTATGTTTGAGTGAGAAAAAACTAAAGTAAAGAATTATTGGAGCTGCATTTAAGAAAGAAGAAATTATTTTTGATATTTCGCTAACTACTGTTAGCATCTTCAGAAAATTATAATTGTAATTTTCTGAAGATGATAACAAAAGTTAGCAAAATATTAAACAAAAATCCTACATGTTTTGATCCAGCTCCAATAATTATCCGAATAAGGTAATTTTCTGAAGATGCTAATAAAGGTTAGCAAAATATCAAAATGTGCCTTCTTTCTTTGATCAATCTTCAATAATTCTTTATCAATAATGAATCATTATCAACTATTTAAAAATAAAGTTCTATCTTACTTCGAGACAAAACTGAAATTTACGAAAACAATATTAGAAAGCATAACCGAGTAAAAGTCACCTATGCTTGTGTTCATGTTACTTGTTCGAGAAAATAACCAGCAATCCGATCGGATAATTCTCTTAATATTTAATTTCATCTATAGTAAATCTCTTTTAACAAGATTTACTATAAAATCTTGTCAAATCTTGTAAATTGCTTACTAATCTGCAAACAGTTTGTATTTGTAATAAGTAAACTGTCTACTGGTTTCAATGATATTTTGTGAGTTAGTTCATTTAATAGCGGATTGCTGTCGAATTGTCGGTATTCGAATTGTCATTGAATATAATCGAGTTACCATTCGGCTAATATTTGCATAATAGAAGTGAAGTGGAAATTTTCGGGCCGTGGTTTATCGTTAAGGAACCGAAATGATAATGTCCTCAGCTTTCAACTCTAAATGAAGCTGTTGAATTGTAGGGTACTCTGAATTAGATAAGAAATTTCAACTCCAAATATTATTATTTTCCAAAATAATATATCATTTTTAAAACTTTTGAAATTTTCAAATGTAATATTTTTGCTGTGAAAATAATAATCTTGTAAAATAAAAATAAATAGGCACCAATTTATCTTACAGTAGATTTCTCTATTACTTTTAAGACATCAAAATAAATTTAGTTACATCTCGTAATTTTTACATTTTTAAGCGAAAAAAAAAACTTCGAAGAGATAAAAATTTAATCCATTCAAAATACATTGATAAACATAATAAAGATAATATAATAAAGATATTAAAATCTTTATATTTATAATATTTATATTATAAATATAAATATTATATTGTAATATAATATAATATTATATAATATAATCTTCATATTCAAAATATTTAAATAATAATTAATCATTAAATTACTCCAGCTTTATTGATTTGTATTTAAACGTAAATGCTGAATAATTTAATGAATATTTAATAACTAAATTCAACATCTTTATTATACACATATATCGCTAAAGAAAGTAGTTTATCGATTTGATATCTCCATGGATTCTTCCATCTGATGAGACAACGACAAACTAATATCCTCTTCAGTTTGCTAAAAACGAAATAACAAATAGTATTAAAATGTAACATTTTAAAACTGTAGTATAATTATTATTAATATAGTGTGATAATTATTATGACGATAATTATTTAAAAGATTGACCATATTGATTGACCATATCAATTCCGAAACAGTTTTTATATATGAAGGATCTTAATAAATATATGTATTCGTCAGTGCTCCACGTTATTTATATGAATAAAAAATCATATAAAATGCCCTCTTAGCAAAACTTGAGAATTTTGTAAACTTCATCAATGTTTCTGATTGCAAATTGTTGCCTTTAAAACTTCAGTTGTACGTTGTGAGGCTAGCGAACTCATGTTCTTGGTAAACGAAATGCAAATGGGTATACGTTTCTTAAAACGATATGATCATTAGAAGATTACTCTTTTCTGGTAAATAACAATTAAATATAGTGATTAATAACATCATGATTAATCTAAAAAATAAGAACCGTCTGTCTCATAAAAAGCTTCAACAACCTTATTATACAGCCGTACCCAGCAAAACAGTCTCGTTAACCTCATTATATAATTATCTTCAAAAGCCAAAATTATGCACAGCTCTTCTCGTTTTAAATTTCACTTACACTGCAAACGTTTTAAAACACATTATTATGTTCACTTAATATTAACTTAATATATATTTTTAACGTTTAAGACATTCAAGTACAAAATGAAATGCCAACTAACATATCTTAATTCAAATTTTTGTCCGCAAATTTGTCCGCATTGAGACACTCAAATTTAGTAATAATATTTACAATATTATAAATTGATTGTACACTCATATTGGATTATTGATTAGTGGAGAGAGTGAAGAAAATATTTATTTAATCTCGAATTTTCAATAGCCTACTGCTATCATCTTCAGGAGTAAATGTTACAAAATATTTTTACGTAAAAATATTTTGTAACATTTTCTATATGTTGGCCATACGCTTACAATATAGCCAAATGCAGTGAAATTCTTAATTTCTAATTGCATTTTAAGTAATTTTAAAAATCTTAATTTTCATGGATACCTCGAATAAATAAATGGTTAAATAATAAACCATTTATTAAATATTAATAATAATTAGTTATTTATTCAATAATTAATAATGTAAAAATTTAATAAAGTTTCTAAATAGTTATTTAATTCATTGTTTATAAATAATTCACTACCATCATCTGTCAGCGGATCTTAAAAACGCTATCCGGTATCTTAGATATGATCTAACAACCATAATTTGTCAAGCTGATAAAGAACGAGCGTAAGTTGTATTAGATACGACCAAATATGTAGCACATGGACATAATTTGATATCATCTGACGAGCGATGAAAAATCAAAACGAGAACGACGATTTAACTCAACACTGTCCGCGTTACTAAATTTCTGTGAATTAATAAATAATAAATCTGTGTGTTATATTTAAATTAAAAAAACGAAAAGAACAACTTCTATAATACTTGTATCCTTTTAAAAAAAATTATCAATTGAATGGCAATTTCTAGATAGTGACATATAAATATCTTGCCATCAGAATTGATTTGAGCTACACAAATTGCTAAATAAACTAAAAGTACCAAATTCTGGTAAGACGTTTGTTGAGATCGTAAAGCTTGATGACCCAATACAGCATGCTTCCCAAATTTCGTAAATTCAAACTGTTTGGGATCCTAAAAATTTGCAATTCAAAAGTTAAAATACAATTAATTTAGACCAAATTTTAAAAGCGGAAAATATTGCCTATAATGAATTCTCTAGCTTTTAAAGTTCAATTTGAACTTTTAAAGTTTAACATTACCCCAAAATCATAGATTAAAGAAGATTAAAAAAGTTTAATCTTAACTCCTTTTATTAACCCCTTTAATCTTAGATTAAAGAAGTCAGCTTAGCGCATATATAGCTGAATATAATATATATTATAATATTATAATAAATTAACTTAATACAGAGCTAAATATTTTCAAATATTTTAAAGTCGGTTGTGATAAACCTTTTACAACCGTAAAAAATAACCTATTAAAAGATTTTAATTAAAACCGAATACAGCATTATTAAAATTATATAGCATTATTCGTGAAATTAATGTATTTTAAATTTTGGATTAATAAATTATTTATTTGATTTGTAAAGTTTTGTTCAATTTTGATTTATAAAACTAAATTTACGATAATAAATACAATTCGTAAATAACTAATAATTTTTATAGTAAATTTTATTTTAAATTTTTAGATGAAATCCAATTATATGTGTACATCATTGTGAAGCAACAATTCCGATCAGACAGCATATATTGAATAAACAACATCTGTGACATTTTATTTTTAATTTTAAAAAAATTAAATCACATAATATTAAAATAATATAAAAATAGATGTCGAATTATGCTCGACTTGTAATTTTTGTCGTATGCAACTCTCATACATCATTACATTATATTTGGTAGCCAACGCAATTCGTAAATCCGTTAGAGTAACCTCAATATTGTGAGATTTTAAATTCAATGATAAATAAAATTTAAAAATTTGCTGTAAATCTTTTATATTGTAAATTATAATCGCGACAATAAATTAACGAATAAATTTATCATATATCATTATAAATCTAAATACCTTATTAGTATCAAGAATTTTATCCTCGGCGATCATTTCGCTTAAAAATTTAAAGATTAAAAAACGTTTTCATCTAACTGCTTACTCTTCCTTATAAATTTCGCCAAACTCGTCTAAATTGATCATAACAAAAGTAACATAGCCATCGATGGAGGTAACTGACAAATATCGACCATCTGATGACCTTTAAAACAAACAAATACAAAACTAAACGTTTTCTAAAACCAAATAAACCAAGCTATATCAGTTAAACTGGCGTAGTGAATATCGCAAATCCTGCCAAATGGTCGCTCTTGTTCTGAATCGTATAAAAGAATAGATTGTTCGGTTAGCACTGCGACAATGAGGCGATACTTGAGGCTACAACAGTAATTAACCAATGTTTTAAAGATTAATCTAGCTTACTTAAATTTACTTGCGAATCCGCCATTATCATGTTCACTTTTTATTTGGACTCGTTTCACTAACTTATACGGATAGACGGCCACTCCAATTGTACTTTCTTGGTTAGTCGACAGAAAGGCAATAGGTCTTTTAAAAGCTTACAGTCAAAACACAAGATCTGATTTTGATTTTAACCTATTTAAATTATCTCGGTGAAATACAACTGCCGCCATAGTGTGAAAGGTTCCTTTTGAATCCAGCATTTGCGCACCTGATAAAACATAAATTTTGTTTTATCACTGAAATTTTCGAAATGTTGCTTAAAAATAAACAATTTATTAAAAAACTGCATTTTATTCGATAGTTTAAAAGGAGCGAAGAAAAATTTACACTTTAATTAAAAAGTATAGTATTTTGATAGAAGAGGATTAAAATTAAAAAAGTACAATATCTTGATAGCTCCTGCTATCAACAGGATAAAATTTAAATAAATAATTTTAGAATAAATAATTTTATAAATAATTTTAGAATATATTTAAATAAAAAATTATTATTTTTTTCTAAACAAAAGATTCTAGAAACTTTATTATCGAATAAATAAAGAACAGTTTCATCCGCAAAGATTGTTACTCAAATATATTAAAAGTCGAAGATATGAGATTTATTCTGTAAGCGTAAATTCGAAAGCATTTACAGCTTCACATTTTCCAACTTTCAAAATTAAAACGTTTGTAATGTTACAAACGTTTTACAAATCATTAAAATTTCGCTCAAATTCAATAAAATATTCTAAATTATATGTAAAAAGTTAAACTAAATAATGCAGTTTCTAATATTAAAAGGTATCGATTGTTAATAAAAATGCTAATGTTGGTAAAATTTTTATTAAAAAATTTGTAAAATTAAAACACAAATTAAACACAAATGTTTGTATAATTTCTATGATTTAAATTTACAAAAGTTCATATTCAGTAGTTACTTTTCCTCTTATACCTGTAGCAATAAGAAACTGACCATCAATAGTGAACATCAATTTACGCAAAAAAGTACCATACTCCTTTCCCATAAAAAGTTTCATTGATGTTATATTCATCTGCAAAACCGAAAGATCTTCAGTTTTAACGAACAGACAATAATATTTACCTTTGGAGCAGCATCTAATAAATAACTTCCAGAAAGCTTATACACTTTAAAAATTTTCTTTAGTGTGTTAAAATTGTACACGCGCATTGTTCTACAAACAGAAAATAAAAATTAAATTAATAATTAGAATTTTAAATTCTAATTTTAGAATTTAAAATTAGAATTTCCGATTACATACTGGTCTGCAGTTAGTGTACACAAATAGCAATAAAAAGGATCGATGGCAACACTTTGTACAAACCCAAGATTTTCATTTACAATAGACTGTTTCACGCCTAGTAAAAAAATAATCGAAATTTGAATGTTTGATTGGTCCATATAATTATCTAGATTAAACAATAAATTAATTAATCTTAATTAATAAATTAGTTGTAGTGCGCTTGTAGCAAATGCCGCTTTAACTCATTATTTAGTAACTTATTGTAATTAGTTAGCAGCTGCCTTACAATAAGCTTTCTAGCTGTAATCAATTGCTCAGTTAAAGACCAACTAAAACTAACGAATGACTAAATAAAATAATACTCTCTGAAGATACCGCTAAGCAATGCGTTGGATTTTTTCAAAATTGCACTTCTATTGTCAAAATAGTTGTTAACTCTTATACAAGCGTGTAAGACATGTTATATGTTTATCGATCAGTAAAACTTTTTAACGATTGAATGTGTCATTATGAAATAATTATGCAAACGGAAACAATTTTTACCGGAAATTTGAATGTGTGATAGGTACATATACAATTATCTAGATTAAAAAAGTTAAATTGATTTCAAAATTGGCATCGATATAATTTGAATAAATTTTAAATAATTTGCTTATACTAACGGAAAACAACTTGACTATCAAATATTCACAAAGTAATTTGTGCAAAGCAATTTCAATGTAATGAATTTTAAATGATTTTTAATCTTTAGACAATCATCAAGGTGCATTAAGGTTACCCGTTTTGTTTAAGATTGCATAATCAAAGGTTATATGAGTTATAAAATTCGCAGTTTGTCACTTGTTACGTCCCCATTTGCAATCCTTATTAACGGAGCGGTGATTTGCAGTGTTGTCAGGTATTCGGCATTTGTTATTAAGTCCAATTTCCTATCTAACTCTAATTAATTGTACGTTTTTAGTCGCGCTGATTTGCCACAAGTTATTATTACATCAAAATTATTATTGACTTTTTGTTGAATAATAGATTAAAGTATTTTCTTCTTATGTATTCATTAACTATCTTCTTCATTGGGATGCATGCATTTCTCTTATGCAGTAATAAGTAGAATGATCAATATTTTGAGATACATGCATTTTAAGATTTTTGATGTCTTCTTACCGAGAATAAACCACTATCAGATAATATTTAACAATTATATGATTGATTTTGTACACATACTCACACGTCATACGTGATAATGGGCACTTGATTCTCAAAATCACATTGTAATTGACTAGCTAACTGACTATATAGGGTTGCTGAAAAGTCAGCTGATATCTCAAGCCGCACCTGTTGAACACTTACATACACCAAATATCAGTATATGATTTTTTAACATATAGATGTTCATTCGCTTGAACATATGGTTATAATATGAATATAATTTGGTAAACGAATGTGTAGCTAACCTTTTTCAACATCCCAGATAATCACTGCATTATCGACTGAGGACGAAAAAAGTAAGAGATTATCAGCGCCCCAAACCAAATCCAACACATCCTCAAGGTGACCTCTAAAGCGATTAATTTGTATTTATAGAGAGAGCGATTTACAAACCTAAGTGTTTTATGCAACTGCCAAATTTCAGAATACTCTTCCTTTCGATTAGATATTGTATTGGTCGGTGCAAGTTTGGAAAGACAAATCACGGCATCTAAATATATTTCCGATTTTAAACATTTTTTGGAAATATAAATTATAAAAATGTAATAGCAATATATTAACTATAAACTGTATATAATTAACTGTTCTTTTTAAATTATCTGTAAATTTTTGTTTTTATAAAATAAAATTTTCAATTGATATAAGTTTTTATAAATTGTTCAGGTTTGTAAACATTTTATTCTGAGTTGATTGGGAACTAAGAACAGAGAATGATGCAGCTTGTTCAAATAAATTATATCATGTTTTATTACTAAAACAAAAATATTAGAGAAATATGTCGACACAATTAATTTGATTTTTCATGTGCTGTTATGAAAACTAGAATATTAAAGTAAGACGGCGAAACAATTAATTAACTTGACCTTTTAGTTTATTTTCTGTAATTTAGCTAAATTTCATCTAATATGTCATTAACATTATATTAAAAAACGTCATTAAATTAATAAATATGTTATATAATATATTTATTAATTATAATATATTAATTTCGTAAAATATAAAATTTCAAAATGTAATAATTGTAGTACCCAAATAAGCAAAGTTAAGTTTTGGTCATGTTATGCTTTGATAGATTTAATTTCTGCCAATTACAAATCAGCTTATAATGTAAAGATATTATTTTGTAATGTTTCCTCTCATCAGATCAGATAACTGAGTCTTCGAATTTTATCCTATATATTTAAATCAAAAATAAAGATAAATAATTAATAATATAAGATTTTGTAGAATTTATATCAAGTCAATATTTAAAATTGAAATTTTTTATTTGTTATGAATTGACTAATAAATAGCATACGATGTACTATAATAAGTATTAGATACCGTCAGGAGGAACTGAATGAGGGAGGCTATCAGAAACAGGCCACAACGCACTATTTTGTGTCAATATAAAGCATATGATTATATCTATAAATGTTCAAAAATGCATATTATCGAAATCGTGTGATAAAATGAAATAATTGTTAAAGTACTATCTGATTAGAAAATGCATATCAAAGGATAATTCGTTAAGATAATTGTGCGTACCATCTCCACCACTAGCCAAGATCAGTCCATCTGTATTACTGAATCTTACAACGTTTACTGTTCTCGAATGCCACGACATTTCCGATAGAAAATCCACCGTTGGTTGGGTATCGACAAGTACGGAATTTATTCGCCATAACTGGAAAACAAAATTCACATGGATGATTGTAAAGATTCATTTAAAAGATAAAATACAAACGTAGATATCGGTAGTTTACTCAAATTAGTAAATGCAAATAAATATTTATTTATTATTGGGTATATACACATAATATTAATATATAATTAAAAAATAAATATCTAATTTACATTTATATAGTCCGGGATCTGATTCCTTAAGATTATATAATTGAAAAGTAAATTTATAATTTACATATATATAGTTCGGGATCTAATTCCATAAGATTATATAATTTTATAATTATATATAAATATTATATATATCATATATAAAATATAATTAAAAAAATCACATATTCACAATAAACAAACAGAGCATATTTTTTGATACTTAAAAATAATTATTATGATTATAACGGATGGTTTGATGATGGTTCGTCTACTGACAATGACTCTCCTTACCATCAGCTTGACCAAAGTTGCATTCTTCTAATTTAAGGTGATAATCGAGCAATTTATTTTGAGAATTTATCATTAGCACGTTCGGGGCTCCTGAAATACTAACATTCTCAATAAATAAAAATTATTTTTTGGATTAAAGATAAAAAGGGTGTCCACAATCTGAAATTGATGTCAAAATAAATTTAAATGATCCACATCCAATGGTGTTTGCTTAAAAATGTTTAGTTCCAAAGGGTAATGTCAAGTACAAAATCGTAAATTTTTGATGCATCTAGACAGCCAAATCGATCTTGTTGGAAATTCACTTTATTAACGATCACTATCGCTATTATCAACTACTATATGGAAAATATATGATTACATTAATTCTCGTAATCAAAATTCAATGACGCAAATGGTTTTGTAACACTGCAGCTATTAGGGGATGTATTTTATACTTTCTCAACAATTTGCTTCTGGCCACTAATTAAATTTAATAATAACTTATTAAATATATGGTAAATTATCAGGTAGAATTAGTTGAGTACATAACTAGAATTTGCATAATTTAGTAAAAACAATTTAATTGGTATTAAAATAATTTCATTCTACCAGCAATATTTTATAGGCAAAATTCAAATATTATTATTATTTTATAAATTTATTGGTTATATTAATTTATGTAGCTAATATAATGTTATGTGTGGTTTAATACAAATGTATTATAATATTTAATTATAACAATCATTATTATTAGCTAAATTCTAATATTTAAACAAATGATATTCCTTAATTCTAATAGTAATTATAATATTAAAAATAATATTTTGCTAATGTCTTTATTGTATTAGCTATGTTTAAATTAGTAAATAATTTACTAAAATTGGAGGTATTTACGCTTTAATAATTAATTATATAGTATGGGTTTTAATTTAATTAATTGAGCAATCCCATAAATATCTTAAATAAATCATAGTCGAAGAATATTTTGTCAACAGTAATCTTGCTTAGTAAACAAAATTTCAAAAAAATCTGTTGTTATTAATTTGAGTACTTAGAGTAATTATTATTACTATAGACCACCAAAAGAGCGAAGAGGCTCATACAGGGGCATCACAAATAAAAATAGGGAATATAAAGAAAGTAAAAACAAAAAAGACAGCCAATGAAACATCACGAGCGCGTTTATATTATCTTTACACTGGCTTTAAAGAGATCCTTAAAAATCCTTCGATTGATGGCCAGCATAATTTCCATTGGGAGGCTGATCCACATGTGAACCACGTTGCTGCTTCATATAGCAGAGGGATGAAAATAAGTGCATTTTCACGACAACCAAAGTCCGTGTCCGCTTAGATTAAGTTGGGCCCACACAGATAGAACATCGGTGCATGGATGACGACTGGACGAAAATATGTTGTAAGCCATCGTCAAGTCGATCTCCACACGGATACACTCGATTGTCTGGATTCCCAATTTAAGCAGTGTTTGGATTCCCATTTTAAAGGCTTTTCGAGAGCTCTACGATCACGTTTTGTAGTAGGATAAGCTGTAGAGATTGGTATGCCAGAATAGGCCAGGTGTAGCTGTTGAATAGCCTTACGAAAATAGGTCCAGAAATGCTATAGAAGACATACAGTAGCATACCAAGCTGACGGATTGCTCAGGATGCAACAGAGACGTGGTGAGAGGTGGTCTTCAGGTCAGATGTTATCTCCATACCCAACTCAGTGAACTTTTCGACTTTCTGGATCATCACACATCCAATATAGTATTGTGTATCCGGGAAATGTCGGCTAATATGCATATGAGCACACTTAGCTACGTTCAATATGAGCCCATATGTATGTGCCCACGAGTGGATCATATTGAGATCAGACTGAACAGAGTCAACATACAATAACGATGTAATTTGGTTCCATATTTTAAAGTCGTTGGCGTACATCATGGATGGCGAATGGATCACATAAGGAAGCTCATTTGCATACAATGTGAACAATATGGGAGAGGGCAGAGCCCTGTGGAACACCACAGGTCATCGAAATTGTTGAGGAGATACGCCCACCATAGCGAACATAGAACCTTCTGTTATGAAGAGGTAATCCGCAATCCAGTTTATTAAAAATTAATCAAACGAGTAATGCTGAAGAGTTCGGATAAGATTATCGTAATGTGCGGTGTCGAACACGTTCGAGGGTTCGACAAAAATAATGTCAATATCTACACCCTTAGATGTCAAAGAAAACCATATTTAACGAGTCAACATAAGATTATTTGTGGTGGGTGGTGTGACCTGCTCGAAAGCCAGGCTGTGCAGTGGTCATGATATTTGCGCTTATGACATGACGTTCCATACTTGAGAGAATGATACGTTCCATGATTTTGCTGCAAATACACGCTGGGCTAATAAGGCGGTAATTTTCAACTTTAGATACGTCGCCCTTTTTATAGATTGTGACTACATTTGCATCTAGTCAATCGTTGGGGAGATTCCATATTCCAAACATTTATTGAAGATACTGGTAAGAGGGCAGAAGGTCATGGTTGCGTTGTTTTTTAGAAAAATAGACGGTATTCCGTCTGGCCCCGCCGAGTTAGTAGATTTTAGGTATATAGAGCATTATTTACAAAGTCATGGCTGACTATGTGATAATGTCCTGTTGAGTATGAAACTAGTGGTTGCTGTACGGATGCTCTCATTGAATTAGCAACTGTATCGGAGAACACGCCACCAAAGTGTGTAGCAAATATGATCGGAAAACATTTTTGATCAGTCGTTGTCTGATCCGTGTGAGCGGTTAATACAGAAAGCTGACATCTAGACGATAAGGAACGTCGAACGTATGAATAGAAGCGGCGAGAGTAGGTTCGAATGAATTGGATAGTACTCATTTCACATAATCTCCGTTAACTACAAATAAGAGAGCATACACGAATCTGGATTACTTTGAAATCACCAAAAGTTAAATATCACTTGCGGAAAATTGACCATGCCTAGCAACATATGCACAATACTCATCAACATGGAAAAACAGGAGAACGAAAAAATGAGCAGCGAAAACATGTGCGGTGCTTCAAAAGATTTAAGAAAACTTATTTTCCAGCGCAATTCCTACCAAACAAAGCAAGGTTAGTGCAGATCTTCCTAATTATTTTGCTTCAAGCACGGAATGGGAACTTCTTGCCTGTCAAATTAGTCAATATGGTGGTTGTTAACTGTCTGCAACCCTTTGAAAGAATATATCTATTTGATATTTTTCTCAGAGATTTCTCTAAATTTCTTAAAGGTAGAATTATATACAATTCTGTCAAATTTTTTGAGTCTGAAATCAGAATTTCGTTATGTACGCCTGATCTGGACTCTGAATACTTAGATTATTTTGAAAATTTTCTTACAAAAATGGTTTAACGACATATAAGTTTATTCAAGCTTCCCTGAAATTATCGAACTTTCCACCTTACGCAACGGATGATGATCTAAACGATTTTGAGGATAAGTTCAAAGTTTACAACGTTTGACCCATTATGGGGAAGAATGTAGAGCCACTTTCGGTGGCTTTCGGTTTCTCTACTGTTGACCAGGCCCAATGCCAGACTAACAGTAAATTCAATCCGTTTCTTGGTTAAAATATATCATTCACAATGATTGATGTCGACGACCTTTTGTTTCCCCATTGAACGAATGTCATCGATGGGGCCACTGGGCCTCCACCTGTTCCAGTCCCCGTAGATGCGGGGTGTGTGGCTCCGGATACGAACATGAGGAAAAATGTAATCTTTACCCTGTGTTAGAATTTAGGTGGTCCGCACCCGGCTTGGTCACGGAGATGCCTTGTATCTAAGGCTTACAAACAGAGGCACATAGGTATGAATAAAAGCGGCGAGAGTCAGTGCGAATGAATTGGATAAAACTCATTTCACATAATCTCCGTTAACCACGGATAAGAGAGCATACACGAATCTGGATTACTTTGAAATCATCAAAAGTTAAATATCACTTGCGGAAAATTGACCATGCCTAGCAACATATGCACAATACTTATCATATGCACAATACTCATCAACATGGAAAACAGGAGAATGAAAAAATGAGCAGCGAAAACATGTGCGGTGCTTCAAAACATTAAACAAAACTCATATCTTCCAGCGCAATTTCTACCAAACAAAGCAAGGTTAGTGCAGATATACCTAATTATTTTGCTTCAAGCACGGAAGGGGAATCCCCTCTAGTGCCGAAATTAGTTAATCTAGTTGTTTTTACTTGTCTGCAACCCTTTGAAAGAAGATATCTATTTGATATTTTCTCAGAGGTTTCTCTGGATTATTTAAAGTTAGAATTATCTACAATTTTGTTAAATTTTTCGAGTCTGGAATCAGAATTTAGTTTTGTACATCTGATCTTGCCTATGAGTACTTGGATTATTTTGCGAAATTTCTCACAAAATATGGTTCAACGACCTATAAGCCTATTCAAGCTTCCTTGAAATTATCGAACGTTCCACCTTACGCACCGGATGATGATCTAAAAGATTTTGAGGATGCGTTCAAAGTTTACAACGTTTGATCTATTCTTTCCCATTATGGGGAAGAATGGAGAGCCACTTCCGGTGGCCTTCGGCTCCTCTACAGTGAACCAGGCCCAATGACTTGCTAACAGTAAATTCAATTCATTTCTTGGTTATAACATATCATTCAAATGCTTAATGCCGACGACCTCACGTTCCCCCACTGCCACGGATGTCACCAGTGAGGGCACTGGACCTCCACCTGTTCCAGTCTCCGTACATGCGGAGTGTGGCTCCGGAGACGAACATGTGGGGAAGTGTAATTTCTCCCCTCAGTGTTCGAATTGCGGTAGCCCGAACCCGGCTTGTCGCGGAGGTGCCTTGTATTCAAGGCTTACAAACAGAGGCACATGGGTGCACTGACCCGTCCGGGGACTTTGCGGATGCCTTCATTTATAACGTGCCCAGAATGACAGATTGTAAGATTTTGAAAATTATGGATACAAGACTGCAAGCCTTTGAAGACAAATTTCAAACACTTATTGTTCACTTGATACAAAGTACAGAGGAGTCCTGCTCTCCTCCGGCATTCAGTACGTTGAATTTCAAAAAAATCCCGGCCTCAACAAAAAGACCTGGACCTTAACAGAGT
This sequence comes from Pomphorhynchus laevis, assembly GCA_012934845.2. Taxonomy (NCBI): domain Eukaryota; kingdom Metazoa; phylum Acanthocephala; class Palaeacanthocephala; order Echinorhynchida; family Pomphorhynchidae; genus Pomphorhynchus; species Pomphorhynchus laevis. The sequence continues at coordinate 51,614 of WNNJ02002664.1, forward strand.
TTGGCTTCTCTCAAACTAGCAAGAAAAGATCAAACTCGCTGGGATATTGCCTCTACGTGAAATGAAGACATTTCCGGTGGAGATATGTTTTCTCCTTGTGGCGGGGGGTGGGAAGGGCAACCTTCTCTCTCCTTCCTCCTGTTAGCAGTAGGCAATTTCATACCAGCTAACTTAACACGATTCAAAGTAATCAAAAGCCTTATTCCCTGAATATTTTTCAGTGGAATTCGGGAGGTGCTTCTGCCCTTAGCCCTTTATCTGGTAGAGATGTAGATGTTATAATCCTTCAGGAAACACGGTATATCCGTCTCCCCAGGACATTATTCGATTTATTCCAAAGCACATCTAAACCCACTATATTCCGTACATACCTTTCCTCACTCCTCTTCATCTCAAGTTATTTTAACCCTAGTTAAATGCTTCTTAAGATCGTCCCTCCTTTTAAACTATTCTTGTCCAGCCCTGTCTTGTTTAACTATATCACTCTGTAAGAACGTAAACATATCAATATATATAATGAATAGTTGCTAGGTCACACGAGGTGACATTCGCATTGAAAACCAGCTACAGAATCCTTCCTTCATGATATCCAATTCCATACACCCTGACTACTAACGGCCACATTGCCACAGCCGTTTTCGTTTCGCCCGCTTTTTGCCACATGTTGGTAGCCCCGGGCTTATCAGAAGGCTGACTACCAACTCTTCGCCTTTTGAAATTTGACTTATCCGAGATTCGAGCTATCGCTCTCCGTACTTGGCTTGCGCTCTTGACTGCTAGGCTACGAATCCAGGATTACCAGATTTCACACAGTATATGAAACCTTTCATCATGATCTCCAGAAACTGCATTGTCCGAGATGCTCTTTGGCATGCTTATTATAGATTGTATCGTATGAGATCATGAAGATCGATTGAAATCGGGACTGGTGATCCTTTGATGGATGCTTATTTATGTAATGAATAGTTGCTAGGTCACACGAGGTGACTTTCGCATTGAAAACCAGCTACAGTTTTCAATGCGAAAGTCACCTCGTGTGACCTAGCAACTATTCATTACATAAATAAGCATCCATCAAAGGATCACCAGTCCCGATTTCAATCGATCTTCATGATCTCATACGATACAATCTATAATAAGCATGCCAGAGAGCATCTCGGACAATGCAGTTTCTGGAGATCATGATGCCGTATTTTGGGTAGTGGCTATGACATGTTACTCGGTGACTTCAACGACAGAACTGGTCGTTGGATTAATTCAGCACTCCGCAGAGCAAGAAACGACTACGTTATTATAAACCACCGTCCCCGCATTTCATTGATCAACAGATAATTCTCTCCTCGACATATTACTGCTTCATAAGATGTGGTTGTTAAAACCCATCTATCCTGAGCAATCGCCCAAAAACAGACAACCTCTCATGTCATAATTCGTTGGCGGATAGTGGAAGATACGTTGCTTAAAAGAAAGACTCACTTTGATCCCATCAGAGTGGCTTTCTTTCAGGCAGCTATCCAACTCTTCCCCATAATTGCAAGCGAGAGTTTGACCAAATTTAATTCCTACCCCTCATCGCAAGCAACCGCGTTTTGTTCGACTACCTATAAATGTCGTCTTTACAATCCCACTCCAACAAAACTAAAGGTCCTCGCTAAAATGTTACATTTTCCCAATCTCTCTGTCTCCGTCAGACAGGGCCGCTTGAGTGAATACTGGAGCTCTAGATGTAGGGTCCAGCTTAGCAGGGATATGGCAAGCACTGCTCACCTTAACACTTCTCCGGTTTCCTTCTGGAAGTTATTCAAGAAGGAGAAGTTTGTCTGCTGGAAGGATAAAGCCTTGGTGTAAATTGGTAGCATAAACCTTGACAAAGTTTTAGAGGAGTCACTATCCTTACATAATTATGGAGCCACCTATTCTTCCTAACCAATTGCGCCTTGGTGTGACTTCATGAGTAGAGATCTATCTGTCACAGATATCCTAAACTCCTAAGAGCCACTTCCGGGCAACTCCAGATCCCACCACCCCCACTCTCCAATCATGTCTGTTAGCTTTTGACAGACAGTTAGAGAAAGTAGGTCGCCATCACAATGCTATTAGCCTCCCCGTCCGATAATGCTGGCATAGATATTAGCCGACGTGTACTTTTACCAAAAAAGAAATCGATTTATTGTCCTAAAGATCTGCGGTCCATTTCGATTCAAAACTCCCTTATCTCCATTTACGAAAAGGCGCTTGCACGTAGAATCCGCGACCTTTATAGTAGGCGTAACTTGATCCCACCGAGTTTTCATTGGTTTGTCAAAGGGCGCTCAGTTTATTCAACAATAGGTGAAGTGCATCAGTTTTGTAGTGATAACAGTCATCAACTCGCTGTGGCTGTTTTCCTCGACTTTTCTGCTGCTTTGACCGCATCTCCATACCCTTCGTTATCTCCTCTCTCAGGTTTCTCGGGTTGCCTGCGAGAATTGTTAATAGGGTGGAGATATTGCTATACACTAATTGGTTCTACTATGAAAACGACTCTGATGCGCGTCAGTTCTACCCTATTACGGGTGTGCCCCAAGGATTCCCACTTTCTTATATCTTATAACTTGCTGCCTCCATTGTACTATTCAAGAATTTTAAACGTGATCAACATCTAGTGGTATACGCTGATGATACCACAGCCATGTTATCTGAACGCAGATGCAATGATGTAGTGTCAAACATAGCCGTTTCTTTCTAAGACTAAAATACCAACCACCCATATCTAATCTTGCTCTCAACTTCTCTAAATCGCAGGTGGTTGTATTTCATGGCGTCCCTTCAACTAAGAAAAATTAAAAAGACTAGCACTCTCTGCTCAATCTTCCATATTGACTAATCAACCACGCACCACCTTCACAAGTCAAGTAAAATACCTGGGGTTCACTGTTACGTGAACTGGTCAGCGAAAGCTGACCTCGATAGACTCAAACGTGTCCTGAAGAATGCTAGGTTGGCCCTAAAACGGGATCAGCATATGTCATTGAAAGGAAAAACCCAAGTGTGCCTCTGGGGTACTTGGGTTATCTCGGGATTAGTCTTCTTTTCTAGAAGACGTCCCCCAGAGCGAAGACTAAGGTTTTTCAAGCTCCTCTTCTCGCTATTACCGAGCATAGTCCGCCTCGATTGGACTCCAAGGGTGGTGAAAGATTTCAGTCGGAGAGCGGCGTGTTGGATTGGCTGGAGAGCTCAGATCTCGCTGGACCTGAGGCAGTAACAAAGTTAAAGAAGCGAACGCATTTTTAACGACTGGCTGTTTTCGATTGATTTCCCTGCATGTTTCGTTATGAATTATTTTTATCAGTTATTATTTATTAAGAAAATCTTTATTTATCAACATGTGCACAATAATAATACAAATTTATTTAATGTGGCAAATGCGTACAAGCTGTACGCTTACAAGTCCACAAACAAAAATGAGAAAGTCAAGCAGTTAAATTGTTCAGATGGGATTGGATTTGTCGTTTGAAGCACTGCAGGGAAGTTGATTGGCGTATATGAATGGGCAGATGATTCCACGATAGAGGAGCAGCCACCAGGAAGGAGCGGAGTCCAAAGGAGGTAGAGTAGTTTGGGACATGTAAAAGAAGGGAATTACAGGAACGCAAGGAACAGTAAACAGGACGGGAATTATCAAGAAAAGGAAGGTTGAGAAATGAAGGGGTATGAAAAGTTACAAGGCGGAAAGCAACGATAAGAAGACGAATTTGAACACGACAATAAATTGTAGGCAAATCGAGAGAAGCAAGATGGTAGGATGTGTGATCAAAACGACGAAGACGGAGGAGAATTCGGACAGCTGCGTTGACGATGCGTTGTAGGGGAATAAGAGTGGATTTAGGTGAGTTGGAAAATAGACTAAGACAATAATCGAGTCTATAAAAAAGAAGAGATGATATGAGAGTCATACAAGAAGGGAAATCGATCAATCTACGAACTTGACGGAGGTTGCGGAGTATCAAGGTAGATGAGCGTACTTTATCTCTAACGAAAGGTTTAAGTGAAAGTCGGTTGTCAAAATGGAAGCCTAGGAAAACAATACTACGGAACATACGCCCAATACTTACTACTAGCAACATACGTGCAATATGTAAAATAACTGATTGCACCAGCCAATAATTAAGTAACCGACTCAATAATTGAGTGATAATTATCGACACAAATAATAATTTGATACAAATACAATATGCTAAAAATAATTGAAAAATAATAAAACACTGACATAAAGGAGAAATCAAAATATAAATACGAAAAAATTGAATTTATAATCATCACATGATAATACTTTCAAGCATTTACGTGATACTTAATTTCTTAAATCATGTAATTACTATTAAAAATGCTCATTTTTAGATTTAAATTAGTTATATTGTAAGTAGTCAAGAATTGGCAAATCTATACTACAACTTTATATTAAAAAAATTCATCAATTCTACAATCTAAATATAATTTGGAAACACATCTGTTTTTAATGGATTGAACTTAAATGCTTTACAAAAGCATAAATCAGTAAAATCCAAATCCGGATTTCCGTCGGATATTTACATGAAACGACAGAATTTAGAGACAGTTTAAGTGGTTTCGTGGAAATTTCGAGAATCCAGGATTATCAGTTTGAATTTTCGAGAACGATTGACCTTGAACGTTCTAGATAAAGTCACGTTGTAATAATATTTTGGTTACAACACATGTGAGTGTCAAGATTAACAAATGTGGCAGAAACATGCGTCGGACACAACTTGTTTAAAAATTAACTTCCGCTATTTAGTTGCATTTGCTAAGATGTAATATCAAAAGCAACAATTAAAATATAATATGCATTTGCAACTCAATAGATTTGTATCATAAAATGATGCAAAATAATTATTAATTCAAAGTAATTAGTCATAATTCAAAATTGAACGTTTCGTATATACTTTTAGAATTTAAATTATAAATGATAACAAGAATATGAAGGTGGGTTAAGTTCAATATGTTTAAGTGTAGAAACTGATTTTACTATCCGTATAATGCACAAAGATTACAAATTAAATAGTAAAGTGACATTGAGCAAGATGATATAGTAAGTAAAAAAATAAATCAAAATTTAAATATACATACGCGAATTTGCCTTCCAACCCCACAAGTTGCAAATTTTGATGGATCAGCTGGATTGAAAGAGCAGGAATATATTGGTTCTCGATCATGCCAACTTATCTCAGGTAGATATATACGCATTGAAACTGATGTTCGTCTATAAATGAGCTCATGTATTTTTTAATTAATTTGATAAATTCAGGCTTTAATTAAAAGTTATATAATGACAATCAATTGATAGTATTTAAAAAAGTCCAATGATATATATGGAGAGTATCCTAGATATTTTAACTACTTTACATAATAGTTGATTTGCTGTTCAAATTTGCAATGATGATGTATATTTTTGCTTCAGCTAACAAATACAACTGAAGAATTGTGAAAGAATTGTAAAAGAACTGTGCAGTTGAGAAAAAATTATTTATTTTTGCGTGGCAAATGCGTGCCGGTGCATGCTTACATGACAACAAAGAGAAACAAAAATCTAAATCATGTGTCGAGAATGTGGGTACGAAGGCGGTATTTAAATGTAATAAAGGAGGGAGCGCGGCGGACGTCGAGTCGGAGCTGATTCCAGGCGAGTGGGGCGGCGACAAGGAAGGATCGGAGACTGTAGTTGTTAGAGTAATTGGGAACGTGAAGTAAGAGGGAATGACGGGAATTTCAACGATGGAGAGGTGGGGCAAGTGATGCCTAAGAAAGGGAGGCTGATAAACAATGGAGAGCCGACAGCGATGAGCCAAAAAGTGACGAGAAGAGGGCGGAGTTAGATGCGGATGTAGATGGTGGGCCAGGCAAGTTGGGCAAGATGTGGGGATGTACTGTCGAAGTGGTAGATAAGTAGGAGCACTCAAACAGCAGAGTTTATAATGCGTTGTATGGGGTAGGCTGATTGTGTTTGAGAATTTGCGAAATGGCTGAGCCAGTAATCGATTTTAGGAAGATAAGCGATGAAAAGAGACATGCAAGAACGAAAGTCGATAAGGGAGCGGATACGATGGATGTCACAGAGAATTAAGTTCGACCAGCGGACCTTGTCGCGGACGAAGAGTTTAAGGGAAAGGTGATCATCGAAATGGAACCATAAGAAAGTGAGATTGTGGACTATGGAGATTATTAATTAGACAAAAGATACAAGTGGAGTTGATATGTTATGTTGACAGGGAAGGATTCACATTATTTTGGACTTGCCGGGGTTTAGAACGAGGTGATGATGGGAGAGACGTTTGTAGATAGAAGAAAGACAATTGGAGACAGAAATGTCGATATCGTGTATGTGATGAGCGTGTGTATGAGCATAGACGAGTATGTCATCGGTGTATCCATGACGTTAAATGAACAAGGTTTGATAAACAAAGAGAGATCGACAAGTAGAAGGGGAAAATCAGGATATTAAGGACAGAACCTTGTGGGACCCCGCAGAAAATAAAGATGTGATGGGAGGATGACAAATTAGAACAGACGCGAAAGGAAAAGTCGGATAGATATGAGGCAAACCATGCTACGGAGGAGGAAGAAAACCATAATCATAACAAAGTGAGAAAGGATGATAGAGTGATCGACGATGTCGAAGGCGGTTGAGAGGTCGAGGGAGATGAGAACACTATATAGAGCCTTGTCACGAGAAATGATTAGGTCGTCGTAATCTTTTATGATAATATATTGGTGATAAATGACGAATAATCATGAGGATTGATTTTGCCAGACGATCAGTAGCGAGCAAGTATTGAGTTAAAAGTATCCCAGAGAAACTTAGAGTTTAATTAAGTGATGATTTTATGCTGCAAGAAGGAGTTGCATTTGGTACGTTGTAGGTTGAGATGAGACCGGCGAAGAGCAAGATAGAAATTACGGAGAGACGGAGTAAGCGAGCGGATATCACGTCTGAGAGAGCGGTGATAGACTCGAAAAGTATGACGGAGTCGACGGTTTGAGAGTAGGCATTGGATTTCAAACCATGTGGCACGGTACAAGCAACGGTAGGGTGAGGCTTGAAGGGCAAGAGAAGATCGAAAGTGGTTGTGACTTTAGAGTCGAAAAAAAAGCCAAGATCGTGAGGAGAAGAAGGTGTTATTTTGGGATAATATAAAGAGGGGAATGTAAAGATTTCTCCAAGGGCGACGTATTATGGTAGGTGTGTGAGGCGGGGTGCTGTTGAAAGTGAGATCAACGGTGACGAGAAAGTAACCGACTAAACTAGGATCGGAGATTGGCAGTGAGGTGTTGGCAGGAGGACGATCGGGGACAGCGATGATGTCAAGTGCCTCGCCAAGGTTATGTGTGGGGGCAGTTGAGATAAGCTTGTAATTGTAGTAGAATAGAATGTTGATGGACCGGATGGAATCGGTGGAAGAGGGGCGGTCGAGGCGGATGTTGAAGTCGCCAAGAATGTGTGAAGGTATTGAGGACAGTACAGTCGGACATGAGGTCAGCTAGTTCGGTAAAAAAATAAGGAGGTAGGAGCTGATAAACCATGATGGTATACAATGGCGAGATCCCGAGTGATTGGGCTATAAGAACGACAAGCGAGTAATTCAAAAGAACAAGGACTGAAACTGGAGTGATTTTGCGCTAAGACGCGGGGTGACGGGTGAATGCGATAATGTTGACATGATTAGAGAAGTTAGTAGGGGATGAGCTGAGGGAGCGTGCGGATTCGACCGCTCACTCAGCTTCGACTAGTGAGCAACCAGATTCGACTATTGCGCAACAAGCAGAGAGCAGATGGCGAATTACAGGTCGTCGGAATCAGAGTGAAAGGATTTGGTGAGGCAGAAGAGATCGATGGATTGCTTGGTGAATAGGTTGAGGTTGATATTGGATTTATGGAGAATAGATCTAGTCTTGAGAAGGCCGATGCGGACACCGTGCGTGGTTGTTATAGCGGCTAGCAGAGAAGGCACATATGGGAGATGAAGCGCCATCGATTTTTGGTGCGGGTGTGGACAACTTGAAAATTTTATTCGATATTTCGAATGAAGAGGGCTGTTTCGCCGTTTTCCTTGCGACGGCCTTTTGATGAGGGAAAAAGAGAGTTGAGCGATTGGAGAAAGGATGCGATCGTTTAAAATGCGAGTGGATGAAGAGAAGATTAGTTTAAATCGTTGGGAGAGGACAGAGGACGCCTGAGAGCGATGCGTAAATACAATTTTCAAGAGAAAGGCTAATAAGGATTAGATTGAGAAAATTTGTTTAGGGGGATGAATGCGACAGGAGAGATGTCGTTAAAAAATGATGAATTATCCGAGGAACAAGATACGAGAGGATGGATCTGAAGGCCGAAAAATCATGGTCGAGACGTGGCTGTAGAGCGTTTCCGTGAAGGAGGACGAGTGACGTGAGTGAATGAGTTCACGATAGGAGAGCTGGTAGTTAAGGATATGATGGGAGTATGATCGACAGCGAGAGACAAACAAGATATGGATAATTTAGAGGGTGGCAAGTGATGTGAGGAAAAGTTATGAGTAGAAGTATCGTGGAGGTTGTGGAAGTGATTTTCATTGATGGATGTAGGTTATTGAGAAACGAGAAGATAGACGGGACGGGGTGTCGATAAGTGAAGATGATACGGGTGGAAATATATGTGGTGAAAAGAAAAGTTGGTGGAGAAAAGACATCGAAAACGACAGGGTTTGTTTGTGTGGGCATGTTGGTGGTTGATATGTGCTAAGGAGAGAAGCCGAATAAACTTATTACCGTCGAAAATACATTGCTGTCTGCAACCTACGTCCGCTGACTTTACTAATCTCATCGACTCATCAAAATCAAAAACTTTGAATCATGGCAGTATTGTCGCCTTTGCTCGTCTTCTTACTTATCTTAAGAAAATCGATTTCCTCTTACCCAGTAAAACATTTGAATTGCTCCTATGTAAATCTTCATTTACTTTCGCCCTACAACTTAGAAATCATCTACCGCCTGGTTCATCCCAACCGTCTTACCCTGTTCTTCAATGAACTCGCTGATCCACTATCCAATTTTACACTTTTTTAATGACCTTTATTCCTTCTCGGCGACTTAACATTCGTCTAAATCGTCCTTCAGATTCTGATTATGTGAATCTTGTAAATCTTTTGACTGACTTTAAGCTCCATTTACTAATCAATCTCCCCAATAATATTTTTGTTAGCGCTCAGGATACTATCGATATTTTCAACCGCATCATTGAGTAACCGTCTATTTATCATTCACATCCATCTTTATATCGCTTGATTTTTTCCTCCGACATTATCTAATCTTGAGCGTTTTGTGTTAACTCAAGTCAATATCGTGTCCTGTAATTTATACTCCCTTTACAATCTATCTTCCGCGAGAATTACTCCACTCAACTCGCGTGTCAAAACGTATTCAGTGATCTATTTAAATTAAGCGAAAACTATATAGAGTTGTAATCTATCTTGATCTCTCCATATTTTTCAACATTGTAGATCATTATATCATTCTCTATCGTCTTTGTGAAGACTCTAGTTTAACTCTCGTACTTTAATTTGATTAATTTCTTATCTCTACAACTACCAGCTTTTGTTCACTCCAACTCATATTCACATATCTTCTTCATTTTCACATGATGTACAAAGGATCTGCATTTGGTCCTCTCTTTTTCTCTCTTTTTCTTGATTTGGCTATTATAATTAGAGACTACCATTTTCATCTGATGCAGTATGCGATGATATCATTATTTTCACTTCCATGTTATCGTAGTATTTACTATCTCATGACTTCTACTACAAATTGTCTTATATTTATATCTCCAAACATCTGGTCACCCTTGGTTTAGCTCTTAATACGAAAAAGTGCAAATTGTTTTCTATCAGCAATATGGAAATTGTTTTTTCATCATTACATCTGCATGACTCCACGTACTTTATCTATTAATTAGATAATTCTTCCAATTGTTGACAATCTGATATTTTTAAGTTTCCACATTGACAATCTTTTTTTGCCTCAAACAACTTTTAAATTACAAAATTCGCTATTCGTTCCAACTCTTTCGTGATCTCCGTCGCATATATAAACTGATCGACTTCCTGCTTTCCTTGCTCTCATATCGTCTCTCTTGTTTCAAATAACCTAATATTGACTTAGCACCTTTGCCAAAGCTTCAAAATCCGCTTTTTTAGCTATCCAATGTACAATAAATTCTGCTGTTCGTATTATCTTGCGTCGCTACCGCTTTGATCATATATCCCATATTTCCGTCATATATTGACCCACAAATGACCATCGTGTTGAATCTCGTTTGCGTCAAGCTACCTTTCGTCTATCCTTGATACTGCAATCAAGTAATTTGTTACTTCTTCACATGCTTACACGATTGACTGATTGTTCTTTCTACTATTATTCTCGCATATCATCTCACCTTGAATTATTTGCTAACTGATGTCCGGTTCTTTCAAGTCGTTTATAATCTTCGAATGACGTTTACCTTTCCGTACAATGGATCCTACTTCACCACAAATCTGAAAATGTATTGTCTTAACATCTCTATCTCGTAATTTATTTTTACACATCTTAAAAGAATCATTCAACTTTTCCGTCAGCTTCCTCTTGTGCCTTCAACGTTTCACCACATATTCACTCATCTCCTTCATATTCTATATATTTCCTTTAATTTTTAAGCTAATTAGTTCATTTTTTGTTTCGCATTCTGATTTGTTTTATTAAATGGGCTCGTAAGCGAGCATAAGCGCGTAATTGTCACTCTAAATGAATTATCCTTTTTTTATATTATATTTTATAATCTAATTTTATGTGATAGCTATGATATAAGATATAATAAATTATTAATATTATTAATAATATTTTGGCAAAAGTTCCCACTTTTATTTGTCAGAGATAGGAAGGTAAGGTTATAAGCATTTATTTAACCAAATAAAAAAATTCACTTGTCATAAACGACCTTTTTCAAAATACAAAATTTCTAAAATTCAATTTTAGAATTTTAGAAATGTTGTATTCTGAAAATCTCGCTTGTGATAAGTGAAAATTTGTTATTTAGTTCAATAAATGCTCCCAACTTTTCTATCTACAATTAATAATATTGATATATTATATAATAAATGATGCATATTATAATATATTACATAATAATGTAATATATTGTAATATATTAATATATTATATATTGTATATAATATTAATATATTATATATTGTAATATATAATATATTATAATAAAGTGGCGATGTCGGATAATCAATGGATATCGGGAACGAAAGATAGCCGAAGAAACAAAATCAAGACAATGAAAATGACAAGAAACAAATTCAAAAATATAAATTAAGAGCGAAGAGCAATGTTCAACTCGTCACTGACCGGAGGAGTTTTCATTGTCGGGTGCCATGTGACCGGGCAGTTGTACAGAGACAGCGAAAGCATCAACATCCTAAGAGGACTAGCCTTCATGTAGGAACGTTGAATGTCATCATGCTTATGGGCAAGGAACCTGAATTACTTGGAGAGATGATTCGCTTCGGTCTAGAAATAGTCAGAGTGACTTATCTTTACTATTCTGGAACTGGAACTAAACTTCTGGATCAAGGTTGGACATTGAAATATTTGGGAGCTACCAACGGAAAGCGACGGTAGGTGGGTATATGAATACTTACAAGTTTCAGGTTATCGTTTGTGGTAGATAGGTTTAACCCAGTGAACAAAAGGCTGGCGTCTCTAAGACTTTAGTCAAAGAGGAAAAGGTGATAACTGTTGTGTGTGCGTATGCTCCCAACATTATCTCGGAATACGCAGTTTTCGTGGAAGATCTTTAGGCTCTGCTTGATAGTACTCCTGTGGGAGATTCCCTGTTTATTGGGTGACTTCAATGATCATGTTAGTAGCGACAGTAGCACTTGGACGGGAGTGTTTGGGGAGGAACGGATTCTTCGATCTGAATGCGAGTGGTGTTAAATCATTGCATTTTGTTCTCTTAACAATGTGTGCATAACCAACACCATTTTTGAACATGAGGAGATCCATAGATGCACATGGCATCATGATTCTCTTAGTCAAAGATCAATGATCGATTTTGTAATCGTGTAGAGATTTCGTCCAACAAAAGAAGCTTCAAGAAAAGATTTATCTGATCTGCCACGTTATGTTCTGGACACTCGTGTGAAGAGAGGGGCTGAGCTGTCAATCGATCACTTACTTGTAGTTAGTAAACTTCAATGGCAGGATCGGATGCTAGACAAACCTGGTAAACTTAAACGTGGTCTGAGGGCGTGCTGGAAGCGTCTAGCAGATGTTTATGTCAAAGGACGTTTTTCCGGCTACATCCGGGAGAACTTATCTTCGTTGCCAGAAGAGGTGAAGAACATTGATCAGGAATGGGAAATGTTTAGATCCTTGCTTGCCAAAGCAACTGTAAAAAGTTGTGGCTCGAAGGTCTTAGGTGCTTGTCACGGAAGAAATACTCGAACTGCTTGTTGGACACCAGCAGTTAGAGATTTTGTCCAACAGAATAAGCTGGCTTATAAGGTAACTTTATCTGATGAATAAGTGAAGGCTTTTTAACAAGTACCGAAGAGCAAAGAGAGCTTCAACTCGAGCAGTTGCTGAAGATAAGAAGGCGGTTTGGGAGAAGTTTGGAGAGCACTTAGAACTTGATTATAGGTCAGATTCGAAGATGTTCTAGAGAACGATCAAGAACCTTTGTGTTGGAAAGCAGAAAACTCTTCAAACTGTCTATAACAAAAGAGGGTCTATACTGACTGACATTAAAGAAATTATTGGTTATTGGAAGGATCATTTAAGGAGTCTCCTTAATCCGATGAATATGCCTTCTCTTGTAGAAGTAGAGCATTTAGAACCAACGGAAGAGGTCATTGCTGTTGTTAAAAAACTTCGTAATGACAAGTCTTGTAAAGTAGAGGATATTCGACATTACGCTTTTAAGGTTATTGACGTTGTAGGCATGAAATGACTAACACGGATCTTTAATGTTGCATTAAAGTCGGGCAAGGTATTTAGCGAATGGCGAACTGAAGTGGTGGTTACAATCTTTAAGAAAGGTGACTGAAGAGTGTCTTCCAATTGTGGGGACATCACTCTTCTTAGCCAAACTGATAAGTTATTTGCTAGGATTCTTGAGTTAAGGATAAGGACTATTGTTTGGGGATAGTTGCAAGAGGAACAATGCGGCTTTTGTCCATGTCGTATAACAACATATCAGCTCTTTACTCTCTCAACTATCCTCGAACAGTCTTGAGAGTTTGCTCAACCGGTCTACATGTGCTTTGTAGATTTAAAGATGGTGTTCGACCGAGTTCAGCGATAAAGGTTGTGGGAGGTACTAAGGGAGTATGGAATACAACACTATCTTCGGGTGGTTGTGACTTCTCTGTATGAACAAAGTATGAGTTGTGTTCGTTTTCTAGGTAGGAAGTCTGAATCATTTCCAGTAGGCGTTGGGCATCGTCAGGGTTGTCCTTTGTCTCCACTTTTGTTTCTTGTATACATGGACAAAATTACGAAACAGGCTGCTCTGACGGATGTCGGTCTTCAGTTCGGTTGTATCAGGGATGCAACCGATGCATAGATGTTGGTTTGCACCTCCAAGACTGTCTATATGTGTTCGTCTCGGATTAAGGTGCCAATGTCAATCCGAATTTGGGAAAATATTCGTCCTGATGTAAAAGATTTCAAGTATCTTGAGGTATTGTTCTCGAAAGACGGCAGGAACATCAAGGAGATTGAGAATCGGATTTGTGCAGCTAACCCAGCAATGCGTTCTTTGTACAGGTATGTCGTTGTGAAGCGGGAGTTAAGTCTTCGGGCGAAGCTTTCGGTTTAACACGCAATCTTTGTTCCTATGATAACCTATGGTCATGAGCTTTAGGTTATGACCGAAAGGATAATATCTCGGATACAGGCGACTGAAATGAGGTTACTTCGCGGTGTGGCCGGTCTTAGCCTTAGAGATAAGGTTAGGAATTCGGCCTCGGAGTAAAGTCGCTGTTTCTCCTCATCGAAGAAAGTCAGCTGAGGTGGCTAGGACACGTCCGGGGGATATCTAGGGATCGCCTTCCTCGGAGAGTTTTCCAGGCCGAACTCTGGAAAGAGACCTCGAGGTGGACCTTGATACCGGTGGAGAGATCAAATCTTGAAACTGGTCGAAGAACGCTTTGTGCTCTCAGAAAGAAAATTCTTGTCTGTCGCCCAAGATCGCGATGTTTGGAGTAGTTTGGTTCGTACACTGCCTCCACGACCTGACACCCAGACCAGTGGTTGGCAAGAAAAATCTTGTATTATTATTTTTCATTTTTTTTCCTGTTAAAAAATTGTTGTTGATTTTTTCTTATAATTTTACAATATACAAATCAACAAAATATTACAAAAAATAAATTTAACGTATTAAGTGAAAAACAATTTAATGGATAATAAACAATATACTTTGTATTAGAATAAGATACCAGATAATCAAAATCGTCAGATCATAGGAAACACATCATTAGCGCGTATTTGATCCCGCTGCTGTTGAGTCGAGCAATATTGGCCCAAACCTGATAACATAGCAGTTCTTCCTGATGACCTCTAATCCTTATTCTTATACAACGTCTGTTATTTATAAATCGATTCATAAAAATTGATTTTATTTTAAATTTCAACTTTTAAACAATTTCTCCAAGCATATTTTCAAGCATGTCTATTAGTTAATTCATAAAAATTGACTTTTATTTTAAATTTCAATTTTAAATTTTAACTTGATATAAATATAAATTGTATAACATCAATATATAATTATTTATTTTTTATTTTTATTTATATATCGTATAAAATACGTAGACTATCTGATCTGATTTGTTATTATAAATTATGCGTTATAATATAATAATCAACTCAATGTTTAAATAACTCCGCCATGGCCGGTCCCAAGCCCGTGCTGAGAAAGGAGGAGGGTTAGCGATAGACTTCGTGACAAGCCAGTCGTAAAACAAAACCGTCGCATCAACAGTACGAAATGGTGTCTCAATGAACTTCGCGAATAGGCGACCGATATAGCGCCGCGTTCTTCGCGCAAACGAACATTAAGCATCAATAAGACCCATTGGGATGACAGTGAAAAAGCGGACTCCATAACGAAGCGGAACAAACGCTATAGAAAAAGAAGAAGAAGAACTCAATGTATAAATAATCATTCTTACATTTAAAGGGTGAGCTAAATAATCTTAAAAGTATGAAAAAGACAAAACCAAACATAATCATGTTAAATAAAATTGCGTGTTTTATTCACGCTGTTCTGCTCTATTCACCAAAAAGCGTGAAGGTAAATTAAGTATAATATTGCAAAGCTGGCGAAACGTATGAAAAGTAATGAGATGGAATCGTTATTTTTCGACAATTTTCTGGCAATACATTTGAAATCAGAATATTGACGTTGTTGTCAAGCTTTGGTGAATCAGTGAAATTATAAATCGTTCAATGCGGCTCGTCTAAGCCGATGTAAAATTAATTGTACTGAACACTCATCCAACATTCACTCGCGTACTTCACAATGGATAATGAAGCAACGATATCTATTAGTGACTAAAACGATTTATTTCAAAAATTACTTGTTTGGAAAAAAGCCATGGATGATTACAACGCCAATCATAATTGAGAATAATGACTTTTAAGTGGGTTTTGTTCTGGACTTTGAACAGAATGAAGAATAACTGGGATATTAATGACGCTAAACAAACCGATATACAACAATTAAATCATATGCTCAAATTTAAGAATATATGGAGATGTAGAAGATTTGTATAGAATATTCCATGCAAATTATCGAATGATTCCCAAAAATGTCGAAACTGGTTTGAGTTTAGCAACATTTTTGTGTACAACGAAACTAAAACTGAATATTCTAATAGTGGTCTGATCATTCATTTATAAATCCTATATTTGAAGTAACATTTTTGTATCTAAATGCCATTTCCAGAAAAAAGAAATTAAATATTTCTTCGATATTTCGTTCGCTAACCGCGGACATTATCAAGAAGTATTGTAATTTGCTAGAAGACTTATAAATTTTCTTCGAAATATCGACGAAATATTCAATTTTTTTTTCTGGGAATGGCATTTAGATACAAAAATAATTATTCCCCCCAGAATGTCTCATTACGTTTCAAATTATTTGAAGTAACATGTTATTCACGCGATAGTTAGATTCCCACAGCGGATGATGAAGCTAGTGTTAGAGACATTTTATCCGCTGTAGGCATTCAAATAACTGCAAAATTTTCAATTAAGGTCCATCGACTTCCAGCCAAAAGAACAGATATTCCCCCGTGGACTTTAGTTTCAACGGACGAGGTAACGGCCAGCAACGTTTTATCAAACTCTTATAAATTGAGAAAAGTTGATCGTTTTAGGAATGTTTATATCATGCCGGATTTTCCCCCGAAGAGCGTGTTGCCAATCAGGTTCTGCGCAAACAGCTACAAGAGAAAAGACTCGCAAACCCAAATAGTAGTTACATAATTAGAAATTTTCAAATTGTTCGTAGACCGAATAATGGAAAGGTAGGCACAACACCCGTTAATTCCTCATTAATGGATGGGTCGTCTATATGACTATCCTCTTCTGCAAGAAGTGGTAGTTAGGTTTGTGAGCACCACAAGTCTTTTAAACTGTTACTATTTAATGTGGAAGGTTTGGCGTCTTTGATCGAGCAAGGTATTGAATCCTGGTTCGATATCTTTCACGTTGTGGTACTATTAGAGCCCATGTTTACTAATAATTATTCTTTACCTGGTTTTTATACATTTGACAATCCTGCTTTATTGGGCATTCGTGGTCGCCCCGCGGGTGGAATAATTTTAGGTTTAAATAAGGCCTTCAGGGATTGGCAATGTAGGTATTTGCTGAATTCTATACTGCTTAAAACACCTGTCGTCACTTTTATCGCATGCTATTTCAAACCCACACTTACCGCGGCAGATATAATTGACGAAATTTCTCAGCTTCTTTCAACTCTAAACAGCACAGTCCCAATAATTATCGCAGGAGATTTTAATGCAAGATTCACCAGTCCAATCCAAGGAAAATTGCGAATTCTTGTCAATTACTTTAAGTCTATAAATCTAAAGTTATACGTCCCTAATGAAAATTGGTCCTACGAATCTTCTACAGGTAAAAGCTGTATAGACATCATATTTACTAACGTGCATGTAAGACATATAGGGCTAGAACTATCTTCAAAATGGGCGTTAGTTCGTAAACACAAACCTGTCTCGTGTATTTTCGATTGCATATGCAGCACACAATCAATAGATTTGTTCCGTCAACCTAGCAGGAAATTATGTACTTCAGCAAATGATTATAGTCAAATAAATCTAGCTTTTCAATTCCTTAGATCAGGAGAACTGGGGAACAGCATTACTTCTGTAATTTCCACCCTTCTATCGGCTTGTAGATATGAATCCGATTATCCCAAAAAACTCATACCTAGTAAAACCCGCTTGGTTTAAACAGTTTCAGCAACATTTAATTCAATTAAATAAAAGTTATCGGTTCGATTTAACGGCAAGGAAAGATTTTGTAGATTTACGTAGGCTTGTGGTATCACATTTAATTACTTTATCATTTATATTTAACTTTACCTACTATTTGTAGATTCGTGAATAAAAGCCATTTATTCTCTCTGGTTATCACAATTTTATTCACGAATTGTCTTGATGGATACTCTGTTCAAGCCGGATACACTCAAACTAACGACAGACTGTCCTGAAGCAGAACGCGAATGGCGTCACTGGCGATATCGCTTCGAAACATTTATCAAACGCATCAAAATGGATTCACAAGATGACAAACTTGATCTCCTGAAAATCTCAATTTCCGCTCAATTATTCGACAAGATTGACGAGTGCCTGGATTATGATTCAGCAATGAATGTCCTCGACAAAGCATTCATAAAATCTACAAATTGTGTTTACAAACGACATCGACTGTGTTTTGCACGACAAACTCTCGATGAATCGATATCTAACTATGTGGATCGTCTTGAAACACTTGCGCGACAATGCACCTTCAAAGATGTGAAAGCTAAGGAGCTGCGCGATATTCTTATTTGCGATTCATTTATTACGGGTTTACAATCGAACGAGATTCGTCAACGCATACTCGAGACTAATGACATCGACAAAGATAAAGCTTATCAAGTCGCTCGAACGATTGAAGCAGCTCAAACTCAATCAAACGAATATCGACACACATCCGAATTCACAGTAAATGCCTTAAGGGAAACCAAAGGTTCAAAAGGAAATACTGATATTTCTGAAAGTGAAGAATCTATTGCCGTAGCTCAAAAGATCAACAAGAAAAGGTGCTACTTTTGTGGTGGAGTTATGCATACACGAAATCGTTGTCCAGCCCGGGATGCTGAATGCTCATTCTGCTTAAAACGTGGACACTACGAAAAAGTTTGTCGAACTAAGTTGCTTCGATCTCGACGAAAATACAATCGTAGTACTCGACCATACGCGTCCGACTGTGAATCACTTAATATCATATCCTGTCAAAATGCAAATGGTGATGCATCTAAACTTGACGACATGACGGTACAAGTTCGCGTTGGAACACAACAGCTGGATGCTCTTATCGATACAGGGAGCTCTTCCAACTTTGTCGATTCATCAGTTATTCGAAAACTAGGTATTCCTACAGAATCTTGTTGTGTTAGGATTTCCATGGCTAATTCATCATTTACATCCGTATGCAATGAACGATGTGTATTACCGATATCTTACTGTGACCGAAACTATACTGACATTCAATGCTTCGTCATGCCTCATCTTTGTCGTGATATCATACTTGGTCATCCATTCCTGCGCTTGCATTCAAGTGTTTCCATTCGACTTCGAGGAAATGCTAAGCAAGAAACATTAACCATTGGGCAACTATCGAGCATGGAAATCGATATACCGTCGTTATTTTCAGACGATTTTAAAAACTGGAAACCTGCAGCAATTCCGTCCCAGCGCCGTAATATCGAAGATCGCCGCTTTATTGCTTCGGAAGTAAAACGGATGTTGTCCGAAGGCATCATCGAGCGCAGTCGCTCACCGTGGCGTGCGCGAGTTCTTATTGTAAACAGAGAAGGACGTCGTCGTCTAGTAGTAGATTACTCGCAGATCGTAAATAGATTCACGGTCCTCGACGCTTATCCCATACCCCGAATTGACGACCTGATCGACACCATATCGTCCAATAACGTGTTTAGCATCCTCGATTTAAAAAGTGCTTACCATCAAGTTCCTTTGCGAGCAAACGAAAAATTCTTGACCGCATTCGAGGCAGATGGTCAACTCTATCAATTTCAGCGTATGCCTTTTGGACTCACGAATGCTGTAGCCGCCTTCCAGCGAATAATCAACGAGATCATAGAGAAAGAAAACTTAACCGGCACCTATTCATACCTCGACGATATCATTGTGTGCGGCAAAACACAGCAAGAACATGATACAAATCTGGCCAAGTTTCGTGAAGTTGCTTCTAGGTACCGAATAACACTAAATGAATCGAAATGTATGATTAATAAAACGATGATCAATATTCTGGGATATCAAGTTGGTAGTGGTATTAAACGGCCTGATCCTAATTGTGTCTCACCTTTGCGAGAACTGCAGGTACCTCAAAATAAACGTCAACTGCGAAGAATTGTCGGCCTTTTCTCACATTATTCCAAATGGATTCAAAATTTTTTGTCGCAGATTCGTCCGTTAGCTGAAACCACGATATTTCCTATTACACCTGCAGCAAAGCGCTCATTTGAGATAATTCGTGATGACGCATCCCTTTATGCTATCGGTGCTGTATTAACGCAGGATAACAAACCCGTCGCATTTTATTCGCATACACTTAGTAAGAGTGTCGTTGGACATTCCGCTATTGAGAAAGAGGCCCTTGCCATCGTTGAAGCATTGCGATACTGGAGGCATTATTTGTCTGACGAACTTTCAATGTTCTAACGGATCAAAGGTCAGTTTCATTCATATTTAACAGGAATCATAGGAGTAAAATTAAAAATGAAAAAGTGCAAAAATGGCGTCTCGATCTATCTAAGTTCAAATATTGTATACTTTACCGGCCTGGAAAGTTAAATTATGCGGCCGACTTAATGTCTAGGGATATTTGTGCTTCAAGTTGCGGTTACTTTAACAAACAGAAAGATCTCAAGCTTCTTTATGAACTTCACGCTACGCTTTGCCACCCAGGAGTCAATCGTTTGTATCACTTCGTTCAATCGAATCAACTTCCGTATAGCACTGAAGACGTTCGTTATGTTGTATCTCATTGCGTTACCTGTTCGTTGTTGAAACCAAACTTCTTTAAGCCTCCAAAAACTGCCATCATCAGAGCGACACGACCTTTCGAAAGAATTTCACTTGACTTCAAAGGTCCTTTGCCCAGTTCATCAGGCAAGAAATATTTGCTTACAGCCGTCGATGAATATTCTCGTTATCCCTTTGGATTTGCATGCCGTGATATGTCCGCTCAAACAGTGATAAATTGCCTGCGTGGTATAGTGACAAAATATTGGGTCCACCTGAATTTGTACATTCCGATCGCGGGTCATCCTTTATGTCGAAAGAATTCTCTGATTATCTGAAGAGTATTGGCACGGTAGCAAGTCACTCTTCTCCGTACAATCCGTTAGGCAACGGACAGATCGAACGCTATAACGGTATATTATGGAGCGCTGTACTTTTGCGGCTTAGAGACTACAATCGTCCGGTTGCTGCTTGGGAAACGGTCCTCGCTGAAAGCCTTCAATCTATTCGAGGACTATTATGCACCTCAACTGGCTCGACACCTCATGATCGAATCTTCAACTTCTCTAGACGCCCATTAATTAAATTCAATTTACCAGAATGGCTCCGTCGTCCCGGATCTGTATTCGTGCGAAACTTCTACAAACACGACAAATACGACGATAAATTGCTCAAAGCTAAACTGATAAACGCGAATCCAAACACGGCTTATATCGAACTTCCATCTGGGAAAGAAGCAAATATTTCAACTCGACACCTATCTCGTTATCCTTCAGAAACCTCCATTTACAAGGATCCAGACAGTTCGGATATTCGTAGTTCGGGATTGTCAAGGGACGGGGATGACGACTGTCAAGATAGCTTCGATAGGAACCAGCCAGACTATGAAGATGATAACAATAACGGAAAGCAATATGATGCCACGGACAATATCGATATGAACTTGAGTTCAAAGAGGACATCAATTCATGAGGCAAACCATCATCCCGTGACAACTAGAGAATTCTACCGACGAAGTACAAGAAGTCGAAGAAGTCCTGCATACTTCCAAAACTATCACATGGGATGAATGTGGTATCACATTTAATTACTTTATCATTTATATTTAACTTTACCTACTATTTGTAGATTCGTGAATAAAAGCCATTTATTCTCTCTGGCTATCACAAGTTTACGTTAAACTAGTATCGATGTATCGTAGAGAATGACGTTTAGAGATTGAACGACGGGAATTGTCTAAGGCGGAATCGACACCGTGGATACTTAAGAAAGCTAACATTGGAACATCTTCCAGGATTCAAATAGAAAATTGGAAATCACACTTCCAATCTATTTTGCGCCATTCAATATTAGAAGACATGCATGTACGTTTATCTTCAATTTCATGCATAAATTCAATATACGGTTCGGATCCTCTGAATTTACCTTTTACGCCATTTGAAGTCGTAAGATCCCTATCAATCTTAAAAGATCATAAAGCTGCCGGGTTAGATCAATTATGCGTAGAACAGTTAAAGTCGACTATCGATATTTTGATAGACTACTGGACAGAACTTTTCAATCAACTTCTTGCAGGTCATCCGTTTCCGATTTCGTGGCGCGACGGTGTAATTAAGATCCTGCATAAGGGTAAAGGTGACTATGATTCACTGGATGCGTACAGGGGGATTGCGATATTGAATCACAGTTATAAGTTATTGACTCAGATAATGTATATGCGCCTTATTAAGTTTCGCGAGCATCTCTTACCTACGGAGCAGTATGGATTCCGCCCGAAAACGGTCAACGTCCGATGCAATAAAGCATGTCCGTGACGAAGTCACCAATTGTTTCGCTAATCGTAGACCGTTGTATGCTACTTTTGTTGACTTTGAGCGAACATTTGACACAGTGAATCGTTCTTTGTTACTTGATAAACTTTCCACCAGAGTGTCCGTTAGTGGTCGCTTTTTGTATCTTATTTATACTGTGCTTCAGCCTAATCGCCTTAAAGTATCTGATTGTATCAACGCCTCTGATTTCTTTTTTGCTAATCGCGGTGTTTTACAGAGAGATCCAATCAGCCCTATATTATTTTCCTTTTTTGTTATGGATTTGCCAATGCATCTTCGTCATGCATCGAATGAAGTCTCTTGTACCCTCTATGCCGACGATCTAGTAATATTAGCCAAAGATCTTTTATCCGCTCAAAGTGCGTTAGATGCTCTGTCATCCTATTGTTTATCAAATCAGTTGACGGTGAATGTAAATAAATCGAAAGCCCTTAAATTTCGCTTAGGTGGACCTTTGCAAAAAACTTAGGTTCTTTATCTTTCTCAGTAGCCCTCCGGTATTTTCGAAGTATGTTGCTTCCCATAGTTTCATATTCTTTGCCAGTTATCTGGTCGGATTTAAGTCCCTTCAATTTTCCGCAGTTGGACAAGTGTCAATGGAGATTCGTGAAGCGAATTGTTGGAGTCTCACCAAAATGTTCTTCATCGGTTATAGCGATACTATCATCGTTAGAACCTTGCTCTAAATACATCTGCTCAACATTTAATCTTGAACACACTGCATCATTTACTACTAACCTGAACATGTTCTTTCGAAAGACGACTTCATTGGATTCTGAATTTTATCTTACTCCGGCATTCTTACAGACTAAATGGAGAGAACCCTGTGCAAGGAAAAGACCGCTGATCTGGAGAGCATGTGTCCATGGATATCATGATAAATTCTGCGCTATTAGAATTCCAGTACATGTACGGTGCTCGTTGTGCATTTGTGTTCTTTGCAAAAATGAATGCGCATCTAACCTGCATATCTTCACTTGCCCAATTTTGAAAAATCTGTCACTATCCGATATTGACAGTAGGAGAAGATTTTGAAATACAACTTATAAAATTGATAAACTTTTGGTGTATTTATTTTGTTTACCTAGTACCGAAAGGTAAAGAGCTATAATAAATTCTCTCATTATTATTATTTGCCGCTGCATCGTTGCCACTTATACAGGCTGTCAAGGATGCATTTCCCGGAGTGATACATCGATGGTATGCTGATGATGGTCACTGTTTGGGTTCAATCAACAATTTAAAAAAGGTGTGGCAGGTAATCCGAGAAATAGTGCCAAATTATGGCTACTATGTACACGAATCTAAATGTCGGCTTTTGGTTCACTCCATGGATCGACCGACTGCTTTGGGTGCATTCAATATGGAAATGTTACAGATAGTTGATGATAGTCTCGTAGTGCTCGGCTTCCCAGTAGGCAGCGAAAGTTTTGTCGAATCTTTTCTAACAGAAAAAGTTTCAAAATGGTCAAGTTACATAACGCGACTCTCATACGTAGCTGACGTTAACCCACATATCGCATATTCAGCACTTACCCAATCATTGCAGTTCAAATGGAATCATGTACAGCGAACTTGTAGAACGGATGGGGCATCCTACGAGAAACTGACGGATTCGCTCTACAGGACCCTTTTGCCCTCCATATTGGGGCAAACAACGATAAACGATATTACCCGTCAATTAATAACCCTCCCCTTAAGACATGGTGGATTGGGAATAAGCGATCCATCCGAAAAACTCGAAAATTAATATATAAGATCAATGAGAATATGCGAGCCATTACTAGCGGGAATTTCTGCAAATGAGCTAAGACATCAGCAATATAGCCTTGCATCTCTGATAAGGGCAGAAAAGGATCAATTCGCACATGGAAAATTGGCAAATCTTACAATTAACAAGCTTGAGATATCAGAGGTAGTCCGACAAGCCAGTTGTAAGAGGGCATCCTCATGGTTATCATCGAAGCCGTTGAAACACTTAGGCTACACTATGACAAAAATAGCATTCCATGATGCTGTAGCCGCCCGTTACAACTGGATATCGTCGAATTGTCCTTTAGTATGTGCATGTGGTGAAAATTTTTCTGTGAGACACGCTCTAGCTTGCCAAACTGGTGGACTCCCCATTGTCAGACACAATGTAGTCCGTGACTTTCTGTCCGAAGAACTCACAAAAGTAGGATGCACTGTGACAGTAGAGCCAGTACTGCAGCGGGTTCCAGAACACCTGATCTTCACGAGCGCCTCCACATGTCGAAATCCCAATGCTCGCTCGGACATTTGTTGTGATGGCCTATTTGGTGATAGGACGACCCGGTTCATGATGGACATCTGTGTTTTCAGCCACTTGGCGTCGTCCTACATTATGGGAACATCGAACCCCTACGTCTATTACGAAAACCGTAAGCAAAACAAATATGGGGAACGTATCGCTAGAATCGAACTGTCGAAATTCTACCCAGTGGTCATGTCATCTCTTGGAGGAGTTGGTCCGAGTGCACAAATAATCTTACAGAGTGTAGCGTTAAAATCAGCAATCCGTAATGGCTTACAATATGGGGAATGCATTCAACGACTACGCACTGCATTGAGCTTCAAATTGGCAAAGATGGCTTCTACGTGTATCAGAGCAGCACGTACCCGAAATCCGGAACATCGAACAGTTTTAATATAGAAGATTGGGTTATATGGGCCCATTTGCGGGAACCCTCATTATGTATTCAATAATAAATATTTTATTTAAAAAAAATTATTATAAGTAGCCCCCGTGGCCGAATGGTGGAGGCGTGTGCATTGCGAACTATATGTACGGGGTTCAAACTTCGTGTATGCAATTTCTCTTGACTTCTCTGTATGCACACGTCAAAGCTACAAGGTCGCGTTGTCGAAAGATGTAGGGGTACCCGATGATGAAGCGGGTTCACTCTTCATTATTATTATATGTCGACTTCCAAGGGAGCTGAAGCTCGTAAGGAAGCATCACATCAAATAAAAAAAACAGAAAAAAAACGTAAAAAAACATCAAGAGTTCACGAGGTCAAGCTTTAGGCGTTCTTTGAATTGCACAGCAGAAGAGCTGTTGATTACACCAGGTGATAATCCATTCCATCGTTTACAGACGCGATCCATCACTGTCGTGCAATTTGTTCGATGCTTCAAACATAGCTCGCGTCCACGTAACATTGATGATTCACGAAGACAGAACAGCTGCTTACACGGATGGTTAGGCACGCGCAGCGACATCCACACTAGTGTAAGATCTGCAATCAATAGATCGCATTCAATAGATCTTATACCCAACGTATCTAGTCTAAGTGGATAAGGAATGGAGCGAGTTGCCGGAATCAAGTGCGTGGCTCTTCTCAAAATGTTGTTGAATTCACTCAATTCTGATTTCAGTTGAGGGTGTGTCGAGTGAGATGCATAGAGCATATGTGATTTTAAGAGACTCGAATATACAATGCGAAAGGCTTTGGCTCAAGTCGTCTAACGTTTCGATGAAGAAATCCTAAAATTCTACGGCATTTTGCAAGCCATCATTTGCTATCAAGTCTATAACAAGCGCAAACATATTCGGGCAACAGTTAAAATCGCTAACATCCAGCTAGATATTGATTAAGAAGATTTGGTTAACTTTGGTAATAATATCCAAGAATGGAACCTAAGATTTATCAAAAATAAATTCGGTGCTAATTTACCCATAGCATTCAGAGACAGCGGAAGATAATGGCCAACTGTTATCATCTTCAAAACACAACCCATTTATGAAAATAAATTTGTCGTTCTATTTCATTTTCTGTGGAGTACACGTTCCCCCACTATCAATCGTGTCATAAATGGGAACACTGGGGATCTTTCTGTACCTCGAAGAATATATGTACGACATACAGCGACATTAGTAGTCATTCAAATGGCATTTGCACAAGCTATCCTCAAGTTTGTCCCAATTGATACCTTAACCATCCGACCTAGTTAAGGTATCATCACCCCGCCTGGTTAAGGTAGCTTATTGATTGGAAGGAGCCAATCAATAAGCCCTCCTACGTATCTGTATGTGCCCCAGATCCTACTAACAACTTCTCCGCGGACTGAGTAGGTAAGCTTATAGACCTTCGCCAACAAGAAATCGTTAAATCACATGAAAAACTATTGGAGTAACTACTATCGTTATTTTCCGTGTCATCTGTCACACTCGCTACCATAACCTTGACGAAACAATCAGCTTCCTAGGGGACATTAAAGATAAAACTTCTGAAGAAAAAAACTAACTGTTCAAAAGCAGAGTGAAATTATAAGAACCCTCTAACTGATTTGAATTCTAACACCGCAGGGGAAGATATGTGTCTACTGTTGGTTCCTATAGTGGGAAGGTCATATTTCCTTCTGCCAAGCCCAACTAGGTGGTCTGTCTTTCCTACCCGTAAACCAGTGCAATGGTTTGTAATCGTGACACTTTTTCATTAAACATTACTCAGTGAAATTCTGGAGGGGCTTCTGCTCTTCGTCTTCTATCAGCTTGCGACGCAGATGTAATAGTCCTTCAGGAAACTAGATCGATCTGGTCTTCCCAGGACATTACTCAGTTTACCCCACAGCAAATGCTTTGCTCACTTTATACCGTACATAACCCCACATCACTCATCTTCATCTCAACGTCTTCTAACCTTAGTTAATGGCTACCTAAGGTCTTCCGTCTTGCATATATATACTAATTGCCACTTTTTAATATTGGAATAAGTTCGTTGGCATGGTGAAAGGCTTTCGACATAAGGTGAAGTAGATAATTACCATTTATTAATATTGAATTGATGGTCATTATCTTACTTGTTAGTAGATTTCTACTAGAGCAAATATTAAAAGCTCTGAGGCAATATGACCTTGTTAATTAAATTCTTCACGCAATATGAGTAGCAGTTTTTCAATTAGGTAGAACTGTTGGTACATCATTACAATAAACTATAGTTTCAAATTCATTGTTGTTTTTAATAATTTTAACACCCAGAAAATTAATTTCATTTTTACCTTTTAGTTGAACAGTGCATTTAATTCGCTCATCTTTACTATTTAATATGTCCACCGTGTCATTTATGTGAGGTGCTAAGTCCGAATTGAAGACAAAGGAAATGTCATTAACATATTTATAAAAAGCAATTTGACTATTTACACGTTCGTGGATATCTTCTTTCCATTTTTGTAGAAATATTTCAGCCAATATCGAACCGAGAGGGGATCCCACTCGTATTGAGTCATATTCTACGAATTGTAACTATTCGACAATAGTGTCTAGCAAGATCTAAAGTCTCCTCAGGAGGAACATTAGTGAAAAGGGACGATATATCAGCAGTTACTAATTCGCCCTTAGGATTCACCTGTCTTATTTTATTTGCAAAATCATATCCATTAGTGATACATGACCTATTATTGTTGCACAACATTTTTAGCATACAAATGAGTCGCTTAGCAATTTTATTGATGAAGCTGTCATAGCATGCAATAACAGTTCGGGCGCATCTCGTATATTTGTGATTTTTGGGTAAGTACATAAAGGTTGTATTTGAACGGAAATTAATATAGTCTTCCTTAGTTATTTGATTTAGTTTATGAAGGCTTAGTAAATGTGAATTAAATTTCTTCTCCATACCAATTGTGGTATCACATTGAATTTCCCCAAACTGTAGCCCCGATAAGATTTCTTTACCGAACTTGTTCTTTGTCCATTACGTCGAAAATAAGGCCTTTATCAGATTTGAATATAACCAATTGTTCATTTCTCCGTAACTCCTTTAATGAATTTAGTACCTTGATATCGACATTTAATGCAGTTGTATTACAAGTCGTCATGTAGTTATCATAACTGTTAATTATGCGATTTAAAATGATAGTCGTGTAAGATAAGTGCATACGAGAAATATCCTG
Organism: Pomphorhynchus laevis; assembly: GCA_012934845.2. Lineage (NCBI taxonomy): Eukaryota > Metazoa > Acanthocephala > Palaeacanthocephala > Echinorhynchida > Pomphorhynchidae > Pomphorhynchus > Pomphorhynchus laevis. The sequence continues at coordinate 79,716 of WNNJ02002664.1, forward strand.
TAGTGTTTTTCTATTCCAACGTGTGCAGCTACATTGTGAAGGTTTGTTTGTACTACAAAATTAGGATTCAATTAAAGTAAAAAACGGTAATGCTCCGAAAGTTCATACGAGGGCCAGTTAACAACTGAGGACTTAAAGGTCGTTACGTTTGCATCAGTCAATATACCTAACCGCGAATTGATGAGCCTGATTAGTTTCTTACCGTTTAACTTGATGTGGGCTATTATCTCAGTAATTCTATTACGAATAAAGATCTGTATGGTATAAAAAGTCATGAGATCAACTATCGAGTACATCCGAATTATTAAACCCGATTACAGATATTAAATATATATGTATTTACTGGGATTTAATCATACTATTGAGCATTTTTTGAAATGGTTAATTCATTTCTCATTGAAAACTTAAGCGCTTCTCTATTTCTCACCTATTGGTTTGTTACCCAAATACGATCAGCGATCATAGACATTTCGAAGGTATATTTAGACGTGCTATCATGCTAGATCGAAATTTGGAATATCTTTAGTACGTCTTACGTCTAAATGTTATTGAAGTTCCTATACGACGGTATATGCGTGATCGTGTAGATTTGATCTTGTATGATATATACTTCACTGCACGACCTATTCTCTTAGTAATCTGCTACGCCTTCGAGACTTGCCTCACTTGCGCTGTCATCCTCTGATGCTGCAAACCATTCGAATCTAGCATACCCGACATGTCACTCATCTAAGTGTGTTGTTGTACTTTGGAACATACTTCTGCCGTTAAGAGTTTGCTAATGTGAAAAAGTTTAAGAAGTGCCTGAACAGCGACTCTTCTATGGTTATTAGACGAAATATAATGGATTAGCGTTTTGTTGATACACTTTTGTAATTAATTTAATTGCTTGTAATTCCATCTATTAACAAGCTTTTTGCTCAACTGGTGGTGACAGAATTATAATAACCTGAATCAAGTAACTGGTCGGTTATGCATGGAATACTCTACTCCAGTGTTCCTCAAACTTTTTTTGTCAGCCGCCCCCTTTGAAAAAAAAACAATATTTATTATGGACCCCCTGATATAAAAAAATATATTAATAAAAATTCTGATTTACTTATAGTTTATTTTAAGCACGATCTCCATATATTTAAATAATAGTTTGCGTTAAGTGTTTAATGAGACGGATGTATCTGGTGCGAGTCTACCAGGGTTTTGATTTTCGGTTCTATATTAGTTAATAGAAGTCTTAGATTGCCTCTCTGAACTATTTGAAGACGATTTCTTTTCTTTGACAAAAGATTTGTAACTGCGCTAAATCCTCTTTCGACCAGATATGACGTTGGAAAGGCAATCAAAAACTTCTGAACGATTGCCCATGTTTCAGGATAACTTTGTTGAATTTTATTTTGCAACCAAAATTGTTGATAGCCGCTTTTGAATTTGAATTTCAATTCATAATCATTACTCAATTCCAATAATTCTTCTTGCAATCTTGCTGATCCTTCTGTAGGAATGTTCGAAAAAGGATCTAGAATCCAATCAGGTATGTTCATTGTAAAAATATCGACAAATCTTTGATTAAAATCATAATATAGGGTATCAAGATGGCTGCAGTAAGCAAGAATATCATCTTCTGAAGGCTTTGCTAATTCAAGATTTGGAAATTGTGTAAATATGCCTCTTCCTAAATTCTGTTTGTATAATAATATCTTATTTACAAATCCTGCTAGCACAGATTTTGCCTTTATTAAGTTTAGATCATTGCCCTGTAGTTTTAGATTCATTTCATTAAATAAATTAAACAAATCAGTCAAATATGCTATATCAACTATTGATTCGTTTAACTTTAGGTGTATTGGATCATCTCTTTCGATAAAAAATTCAATGACAGAGCTATATAGATTCAAAACTCTATTCAAACAACAACCTTTTGATAACCATCTAACTTCGGTGTGGTGCAATAAGGAATTGAATTCTTCGTCGTTTTCGACACAAAGCTGCTTGAATAATCTTGAACTGTGAGCTGCTCTTAATCTTGTTTATAGCTTGAATAACATAACACAGAGTTTGATGTAAACGGACACTTAAGTTTTTTGCAACAAGATGTTGTCTGTGGATTACACAGTGTATGGCTATTATATTTGGTACGTAATTTTTTAAATGGGCGACCAATCCTCGATGACGCCCTATCATTGCTGGAGCCCCGTCGGTGGCGATTGTTAGAATATTATTTAACGGTATCTCTTTTTTATCGAGAAACTCCTTCATAACATCGAATAAAGACTCACCTTTGGTATCTGTTTTTAAAGTTTCCGCAAACAATAATTCCTGACATATCCTACCATCCTTTATAAATCGAACATAGGCTAATACCAAAGTTTCATTTTTGGGCAGTGTAGACTCATCTAATTGAAGGAAAAAGGAAGCCGTTCTTAGGTACTCACATAATGTATATTCTACATCCTGTGCCATTTCATCTATTCTTCTTTGAACAGTGCTGTTGCTTAAAGAGATTCTATTTATAATAGATGAAGACTCCTTGTGTAATACCGTGCTTATAACCTCTCTAATTACTGGTATAAGTAGTACTTCTCCAATACTATGAGACATCCCTGCTTTAGCTATCAACAAAGAGATATTAAAAGATGCCAAAAGTCCATCATTGTTCTGTTTTGAACCAGATAAAAAAATCTTATAATTTTGGTTGTTTTTCAAACCTTTTCTTAAGTCTTTGGAAATATTCTAATTATTTATCTTTATCCTCACTATGAATGTTATTCAGATGTTCCAACAGCCTTGATGGTTTCATGGCGCTATTTGACAATTCACTTTCACAAAGCGAACAAAAAGGCTTCTTCTCGTTTATTGGAGAAACTATAAACCCAAATTTCAAGTATTCCATGCTATAGTGCCTTCTTTTTTGTCGCTTTCCCATTTTTGGGGGTATTGTAAAAATTTTATTTCTCAGAATTGGTTGTTAAGACAAAATATTTCCACAAAAAGAATTCCATAAGTAATTTATCTCAAAAAATGAAAAATAGGTAGTAAAAATTTTATGATAATATTTTAAAAGAAAAACGACACATTTACTTATAATTTATTTTAGGATTTTTGAGAGATTATGTGGAAATTTTATAATAAATGTGGCGCGCCAGGCGCGCCCCCATGCCACAGGCGACCCCCTGGAGGTCGTTCAAAATAAAAATATTTTTTTAATGTTAAATTTTTTCATTCTTGACATAGAAACAATTTCGATTTCTTCTCCATTCTCTATTTTAACTCTGTCTTCTGATAATATTTCTGTTATTTTCACTTCTTTAGAAAAAATGATGAGAGTTTTAGCTTTTTCGTCTCGGAGTTGTCGTCTCGGAGTTGTCGTCTCGGAGTTGTCGTCTCGGAGTTGTCAACGGCTGTGCTTGTATACACGTAACACACTCGGAGACAACTTTGCGAATGATATCTCTGTGTATTTTGAAAAAATAATCATTGCATTTTGCCTCAAACCTGTTCATTTCAAAATGGTGTTCTTTATGAAACAATCTTGCTTCGTGTTCCATTAATTCCCTCTGATCTGAATGAAAAACTTTTTTATGCAGACCTTCGTTATCTCTAAGATATAAAACCTCGTCAAGTAACATGAAGGCCTTTGCTTTCCGCTTCATTCTTTTTTTTGCTTCTTTTGGCAAAACTACTTCTGCACCTCTGTCCTTTAAAAACAATATAATATTGTCGTATTCCTCCTTGTTCTCTACATTTGACACCATAAGGGATAAATCAATAACATTTTTATGGTTTGAAATCATAGCAATATTTTATTTTTTGTTGCTTACAACGTGCTTTGGCGTAGTGGTAAGTTTTCTCTCTACCAAATTGACTGTTCTGGTTCGAGTCTTGATGGGGGCTATTTTTAATATTTCTCAAAAACAACCCCAATTTCCCTTCAAAAATAGCATGGGGGTCGCCTGTGGCATGGGGTCGCCCCTGGCGCGCCACAATAAATTTACACACGTATTGTGATTTCAGTAATATTATAGCGATTTGTGTTATGTTTTAAAAGGGTATTTTAAAATGAAAACTAAAAGGATAAATTGTAATTGGCTATTTCGTGCTTACTTATAATCTTAAATATGTGTTGTTTATTTGTAATGAAGATGAAATTTACATTTTTTTCACCGACCCCCACCTCTCTTTCATGGACCCCCTTTTAATCAAAAATTCTCTACCTCCCACCCCTAAATCGTCAAACAGGCCCAAAGGGGGCGCTACGGACCACTTTGAGAAACACTGATCTACTCGATTTAATTATTGAATATCATTGTTTCGTTCAATTCAAGCGGACATTTAAATCGTTGATTACATACGAGAAGCACGCTAACTTTGCTTGAATTATCCTTAATAAATCTTGTAATTATTTGACAAAACTTACGTCTTTAGTTGTAAAGACGTAAGTTTTTCTCATAGATAATCCATACTTAGAGAGCTAAAATATTTACAATAATGGAGATTTTTACGCTATTTGTAAATATTTTTAAATATTTGCACGGTAGATATTAATATTAAAAAATTATATTTTATAAATAAAATTTTTCACACCTCGCATTTTTGTTTCCAAAAGTGCGAGGTGATCACCGAAAGCAAGAATGTGAGCCAAGCTATCGCGTGCAAACTAACAAGGTGCAAGACTATCACAACTAAAGACGCACAGCTTCTGGGTGCGCCGCTTGGCGGGCAAGCGAGCGTCGACAACGCATTAAGCTGCGCAGTGAACGATCTTCATAACGCCGGAGTCCGGTTGACCGAATTGAGCGCTCACGACGCTTTCGTGATTTTGCGTAGCTCACTCAGCTTGCCAAAGATTGACTTCCTTCTTCGATGTACCCTCTGCTACGGAAGAAAAATGCTTCAACTTTTCGACACTGAAGTTCGACGAATATTGAGTGAAATACTCAATGTACCACCATCCAACGAAGCCTGAATGTAAGCGACCTTACCGATCCGTCTTGGAGGTCTCGGTGTTTGTCAGTCATTCAAGGCTACCGTTCCTGAGTTCGGCTCATCCATCAAGGACACAATGGAACTGAAGAAAATACTGCTACGAAACTGTCCGTCGTTAACCCTTCGCCCTTTAGAATCATACTGGGAAAATACCACAAATCAATGGAAAGTGGAATATCGGACGATCATTTCATCGGATCAAATATCTCAAAAACGATGGATGGCCGAACACTACGAAGCGTGCCAACAAGACTTGTCGACGAGGCACAGACAACTGAATCTCGAGCCCGACTCATCGCAGTAGCATCAAAGTGGTGCAGGATGTTCCTTGAAGCACTGCCGATTACATCCGTCGGCACATGACTTGATGACCGATATATTTCTATCGCCGTGGCGCTGAGGCCCGGTGTACAATGCTATCAACGGCATCAGTGTATCTGCGGCGTGTCGGTCCAGCGGCACAGCGCTCATGCCTTAGACTGCAACATGATAACTTCTCGTCACCATCGACATGTTGCGGTCAAACAGATTTTGAGAATCTCTCTCGCTACCTCAGGATCGCCTTGCAGACTCGAACTGTCAAGCCTAGCGCGTGACGATGGCAAACGACTCGATGATGAGATTATTATGCCATCATGGGAAGCTGGTCGTATACTCGTTTGGGATTTCACTTGTCCGAACACACTGGCCGCTAGTGATGTCGCACATGCGGTGTCTTCTGCTAGCGCTGTTGCAGCCCAGGAGGAGCAGCTCAAACAAATTAAATACAGCTGCTTCGAGGATCGACAGTATTTGTTCGTCCCCATCGCCATTGAAAGACTTGGCGCGGTCGGCCCCAGCGTATCTGCGTTTTTGAGGCAGTCTGGTTTAAGTTTTGGGGGGACAACCGGTGATAAACGCGCATTCAGCTGGCTCATGCAACAAATCAGCGCAGTCGTGCAACGATGGAATGCGGCATTATTTTTGGAGTCGGCTGGAGATCCCTCCCTAAGCAACTACCTTATTATTTAATTCATATTTATTTCTTTGCACAAATTTCTCTTGAATATTTTGTAATTTCTTTTTATAAAGTTATGATCAGGTGGATCGTGATCTGCTTGTTATGAAAATTCAAGCAATGGGTTTGAATTATATTTTAATTCGTTGGATTCACAGTTTTATATCCAATCGTACGTATAAGGTCGGTATTAATTGAATCTTTTCGCAATTGTATGAGATCTAATCGGGCTTACATCAGAGTCCGGTATTGGGAACGCCGCTATTCAGTATTTGCGTGCTCGCTGTTATATGCAGGTGACTAAAACGTTTATAGGCCGATAGTACTAACATATTTAAAGTGCTTATAAGAAGATGTCGATATAGTTGCCGGTTGGGCAAGCGCAAATGCTCTAGACATAAACATTTAGAAATGCGCACATTTAAGTATTAATGATTAGACAGTATTCTTCAATTTAATTATCGTATTGAGGATAAATATATTAAACTGGTGGAACATTTTAAGTATCTTGTAGTTTGGATATCAAATAACCTTTCAAAAAAGGTAATATCGAGTATGCATCCTGCAAGACGAATTGCATGGTGTGCCTTCTATCGAGGGCATTTAACTCTCTTGATTCACGCAGTTCAAACCATTAATAAACGCGTAGTGCTCATTCATTTACTATATGCATCCCAGTGTGTATATCCATGAACGAATCGGGAGTCAATAAGATTAGAGGGCGTTTTACGTCGATCAACTTAACTAGTTAGACCAATAGGATATTCAAGGACATGGGATTTTACAACAAATTATATTGTGTAACAACAAATTATATTTTATGTATTTGTACACTTTAAAGTGTCCCTGTAAAACAGCATTTCTATTAAAAGGAATTTAGTGCCTGATGCATGTTTAAACCGCAATACGCACTGCCATGCACAGAGCTTATGCTAAATTTCCTCTGATGATTCAGATTAAGGGTAGTTCTGTTTTTCGAGCGTTAGACATTGTTTAAGCGTGTGTTAAGGTGCCTATGGATGATTATGAAAGTCACGGTACTGATGAGCTCCGTTAGAGCGAAACGCGTATACCGTTGTTCAAGTGTGTCGTCACACATAGGATGACTGGGCATACGTAGCGACTTTGAATATTGCGAGAATAATTCGGTTCTATTTCTTGATCTGATGAGGATATATAGAATGCTGCCTGGTGTTTATGCCTCTTCATGAGGAAAACAGTGATATATATAATATTTTTTATCTGTTAATAAATAAACATATAAAACGGTTACCCGCTATTGCGTTCGAAAAAAATTGTACACGAAAAACAAAATCATTTGTTTTTAAACCGCGTGTGGCGAGACACTTAGATACAGTTTTCACCAATGCCATTGTTACTTTCGGTATTATGTCCTCGTGATTCTGAATATTGTTACTTACAGTTGATTTTGTTGCAATCCAACACAACAATCAGCTCTATATCAAATTGTTTCTGACGTCGATAATATAATTAGATGATTAAATAATAAGTACAATATAATAAATATAATACGCTTTTTAGATGAAAAAAAATATTTATTTAGAATAATAAAATTGTTCTTATACGAACAATTTAAAATATTTTTTAGAATTTTAAAAATTTGGACATTCCAACTATAAACATTATTAAGCTTTGAATTGCATCCTTCTAAGGTAAATCGAAATTCGACTTAAATTTAACATAATTTGACTTACTGACTAGTTAAAGTTGGTATGTTTATTAGGTGAATAAGAAACGACAGCTTTTAAACTACCAATCAAAGAACCCGCCAAATTCCATAATGAGTTTTTACAATTAGAAGTCTTGCTATAAAAGAATACTTAGAAGTCTAAGTTCATCGAAATGGAAGGCTAAGATAGTGAGATAATGGACTATGGGGATGATAATGAGGCAAAAGATACAGAGGGAGTTTATATGTTATGTTGACCGGAAGGATCCACATTATTTTTGGACTTGTCGGGGCTTGAACGAGATGAAGTAGGGAGAGACGTTTGTAGATAGAAGAAAGACAGTTGTAGACAGAAATGTCGATATCATGTATACGATGAGCGGGTGCATAAGATTAGGTGAGTATGTCATCGGTGTATTGTATGACGTTAAATGAACAAGGTTTGATAAACAAAGAAAGATCGCCAAGCAGAAGAGAGAAAGGCAGGGGACCAGGAACTGAACCTTGTAGAACAGCGCAGAAAATAGAGATGGGTGGAGATGATGATGAATTTGAACAGACGCGAAAAGAACGGTCGGATAGATATGAGACAAACCATGCTACGGAGAAGGAAGAAAAGCCGTAATCATAACAAAGGTGAGAAACGAGGATGGACTGGTCGACGATGTCGAAGGCGGATGAGAGGTCGAGGGAGATAAAAACACTATATAGAGCCTTGTCATGAGAAATGAGTAGGTCGTTGTAAACTTTCATGCATACGATTTCTGTGGAGTGATTAGAGCGGTAAGCGGATTGTAAAGGAAGGTACAGTTTAGATGAATAGAGATAAACGTTGATCTGCATTGAAATAAGGCGCTCTTAGAGCTTTGGAAAGAGTATGGAGGAGTTAAGTGGGGCGATATCTAGAATAAAGTGAGTGGTCGAGCGATTGTTTCTTAAGGGTGGAATGAACGATGGCGGATTTCCAGTGTAAAGGGAAGGTACGACTGCGGATGAACGAGTTAAACAAGGTGGTGAGGAAAGGTGATATCGATGGGCAAATGGATTTCAGTATGTGGGTAGGTAGGGGATCTGCATGTGAGGATCTGCATGCGTCGTTGCACCGTGCCCCATGGTTTGACATTCAATGCCTACTCTCAAAGCGTCGACTCTGTCATGCTTTTCGAGTCTATCACCGCTCTCTCAGACTTTATTTCCGCTCGATCACTCCGTCTTTCCGTTATTCCTATCTTGCTCTTCGCCGGTCTCATCTCCACCTACTACGTACCAAATGCAACTCCTTCTGCCAGCATAAAATCATCACTTTATTCAACTTTAAGACTCTGGTATACTTTTGACTTAATCCTTGCTCGCTTGTTTTCGCCGTGCAAAATAAATGCTCATGATTATTCGTCAGTTCTCCAGACCAAAATATCCACGTTGCTCTCTCATACCCCAGTTTCCATCCTATCCCACTCTGCCCCGCCTAGCTTTAACTTTCCGGAACTCTTTCATCTTATCCCTGTCTCACCTACCGAAGTATCATCTGTTCTAATGTCCTTGCCCAGCAAAACCTCATCTGCCGATCCCCTGCCTACTCACATACTTAAATCCATATGCTCATCGATATCCCCTTTTATCACTACCTTGTTTAACTCGTCCATCCGCAGTCGTATATTCCCTTCACACTGGAAATCCGAAATCGTTCGTCCCTTCCTTAAGAAACAATCGCTCGAACTCACCCTTCCTTCTAGCTATCGCCCCCTTTCACTACTCTCTACTCTTTCCAAGCTCTTAGAACGCCTCATCTTAATACAGATCAACGGTTATCTCTCCTCATCTATCTGTGTCCTTCTTTCCAATCCGCATCCGTTCTAATCACTCCACATAAATCGCCTGCGTGAAAGTTTACAAAGACTAACTCATTTCTCGAAACAAGGCTCTATATAGTGTTCTCATCTTCCTCGACCTCTCATCCGCTTTCGACATTGTCGACCACTCCGTCCTCCTTTCTCGCCTTCATTATGATTAGGGCTTTTCTTCCTCCTCCTTTGCATGGTTTGTTTCATATCTATCCGACCGTTCCTTTCGCGTTTGTTCTAATTTATCATTCTCTCATCCGTTTCCTTTTTTTACGGGGTCTCACAAGGTTTAGTTATAGGTCCCCTGCTTTTCTCTCTTCTGCTTGGCGATCTCTCTCCGTTTATCAAACCTTTTTCCTTTAACGTCATGCAATACACCGATGACACACTCATCTAATCTTATGCACCCGCTCATCGTATATACGATATCGACATTTCTATCTCCAACTGTCTTTCTTCTATCTACAAACGTCTCTCCCATCTTCATCTCGTTCAAAGCCCCGACAAGTCCAAAATTATGTTGATCCTCCCCTGTAAATCAAACATATCTCCTCCCACTGTATCTTTTGCCTCATCGATCATCCCCATAGTCCACGATCTCACTTTCTTAGGCTTCTATTTCGATGATCACATTTCCCTTAAACCGTTTGTCCGTGACAAGGTCCGCTCGTCCAACTTCATTCTCCGTGACATCCGTCCTATCCGCCCCCTTATCGACTTCCGTTCTTGTATGTATCTTATTTCATCGCTTCTCTTTCCTAAACTCGATTACTGCCTGATCCTTCTCCCCGATTATCCAGAATCCATCATCCTACCCCCACAACGAATAATCTACTCCGCCCTTCGAGTGATCTTTCGTTTCCGTCGCTTCGACCACAATCCACATATCTTGCCTATCTCTCCTGGCCTACAATCTACATTCGCATCAAACTCCGCCTTATTCTCGTAACTTTTTGTCTCATCGCTGTCGGCTCCCCATCGATCATCAACCTTCCTTTCTTAGACGACACTCTCCCCACCTCGCTATCGCTGCGTCTCCGTCATACCCTCTTACTCCACGTTCCCAATTACTCCAACAACTACGGTCTCCGATCCTTCCTTGCCCTGCCCACTCTTGGAATCAACTCCCTCTCGACGTTCGCCGCGCTCCCTCTTTTATCACATTTAAACACCTCCTCCGTTCACACCTTCTCGACACATGATTTACATTTTTGTTTTGTTGCGCTCATGTGAGCGTGCGCTGGCACGCATTTGCCACGTTAATATAATTTTTTACAGCGCACGAAACGGCCTTAGAGCGCACTAAACCGCCTGATTGAACTTTTTGTTATTATATTATATAATTCCTTGGTTTTAAGGAATATTGTTCAAAGAAAGCAAGTTACCAGAAACAAGACCACTGTGCCTGTTGTAGATGACAAGTCTGAAATCTTCGAACGTCACGAGCTTACATGCGATTTGGAAAATTGTAAAGTATGGACAATCGTTGTCGTTCCAAAAGATCATGCCATAGTTTCACTAAATAGGAAATTCTTGTGCGAGTTTTGTGCTGCGATGACGAGTATGTGTTCTGATGTTGCGAAGTCAAGGAGTTCAGAAGCGTTTATACAGTCAGTCAGTTGATCGTCAAAATGTGGCGATGTTTCGGCTACTCCAAAGTCATCTAAGATAGGAAATAATACTGATAATTCTGCTTTCAATAATTCTATAATGCATCAATCGAAGACGGAGTTAGATTTGGACGATCGTTCAATCAAACCTATCAATAGCAATTCAACTCAATCCTTCGTTAAGGACACATCGTATGAGACTAATGTGATGGATAACTCCATCAAAATCCTCCTGTTTTAGATTCTATTGCTCAACCACAGATATTGGAATTCAGCGGTGTTTGTCTTGTTGTTGATGACAAATGTTCCACCCTAAAACATGCTAATGTTGATTTATCATCGCATGTCAACACTTCTTTGGGCAGTGATTGTTTACAGACCTCTTCTTTGGGAAGTAGTTGTTGTAGGCGTTTTTGTTCTTACCCGCAGATATTGCGCACCCCATTACAGTGTTCGTATTTCTTCTATAGTAGCCCCGCTCAATGAGAACGTTATGAATCCTACATAGGTAAGTCAGATTATTGTTAGGCCTGTTTATAATTTACGACAAAAAGCTAGCCTTCCAAATAGTCGACAACATGCAGTAAATCCTTTAAATAATCGACGGTTATAAAATACTTCTGATGCTCAATATTCATTAGTATCGACTGCTAGTTCTACACAATTTAACTCCCAAAGAGAGTTAAATGTTATCGTGAGCGATGTTAAAGAAGGACTCAGCAACAATCTGCAAAGTAGATTGGATGACGATATTTAGCATCTTCGTAATGTGTTTTCAAAATTTTTTCTCCAGAGCGATGTGGATGTTGCGAAGCGACTTAAAGTTCTGAGAGTTTTTTGACTAGGCAAGAAACTGTCAGTCAAGCCGAGGCTTTTAAAAGTTGTTCTTTACACAAAATATCATGTCAGCTTCCTACTCAAGCACGCATTTAAATTATCAGGTTCTGATGTTCGTATACTCCGTGATTTATTTCATGCAGATCGTTTGAGAAGACACGATGCTTTCGATGAGCTGCGCCGACGACTGGACAGTGGTGAAAATTTACCGTCCTATGAATTAAGATTTGATTCTCTTAAACTACATTTGCTAAGTTTATATTCGTATGCTCTGATTCTGATTTTAGGTGACTTCAACATCTCCCACATAGATTAGGAAAGTAGCTTTTCACGACCACATCACGGAATTGGGAAAGTATTAAGTGAATTTAGGTTACTCGAAATGCCACTGGTTCAACATATTAAATAAATTACTTGTGTGACAAGGACACCATCTATACCCGATTTGGTCTTTACTGAGTGTTTGGGAGACGTCTCAGGTGTTCGTTATTACGCAATAATCGGCAATAGCGATCACTATGTACTCTCTTAATGCTACTATCGGTATTCAAAAGGGCATCTCAAAACTCCAATTTTAAAAAACGTTGTTGGGTAGGTGTTGATGCTAGTCAACTTGTTGTAAACTACCCAAAGGGCATCCGGGATAATCTTCATGTTTACTTCTGTTCGAATGTTTCATAAGTATTTGATCTTCTTGAGGAATTGAAGCGTATTTCAGGCGTCTTTGCTTCGATACGTACATGCAATTCCAAACATGGCTATCTTCTTTGGTTAGACAGAGAGCTTCTTGATGTTCTTAGATCCCGCAACAAATTGTGGCCAAGTTTAGCCATCTTCCAAGCGTGCCTACATCGACTCTCGGAACTTATGCAATAGACTGAAAGTTCAGAAATGCTATTCGTACTAAGGGGATATCGCCAGGGATGCATCTTTGAAACCTTGGAGGTTTTGGTCATATGTAAGAAACAACATGACTTTTGTCATCACAATTAGCTCAATTCAAACGCCAGCTGATACTTTAACCGAACCGTATATTATCACCCAACATTTAGCTGATAGCGTCTCAGTGCAAGCTTAAATTACTGACAAACAGAGTGACTTTAGTTGGAAGTATATTCCGATTGCACATCGTCATTGTGCTCGTCCACTCAAAGTTGATGAGGTGTTAAACGAGGTTATGAAGCTCAATCCGTTTGCATATCCGGGAACAGACAAAATTGCCTCTTCCTCGTCAAAACCCTAGCGAACGTACTGAGTAAGGGTTCAATTGTTTTACATTGACACATCTTGGATTCCTGATAGTTGGAAATGTGCAATTGTTGTACCCACTCCCAAAAAGCATCCTTCTAGCTTTTGTGCAGACTTTCGACCCATCAGTTTGACTAGTGTATTTTGCGAACTCTTAGATCGACTTATAGCTAGTAGAATCAGAGATCATCTGACCTTTAATTATATATTGGCTGATTTTCAACATGGTTTTCAGGATTGAAGTTCATGCCTAACTAATCTACTAACTGCGCGTGCAAAATGTACAGATGCTCTGAGTGCTAGGTTCCAGGTTCATACAGTATTCCTTGACTTTTCGAAAGTCTTTGATAGGGTGCTACATGACGACATAATCTTCTTACTGTATCACTATGGAGTGATACAATTGCCTAACTCACTCACTATGTGAGTGAGTTAGGCAATTTCTGTTAGATAGTTCTTTCAGAGTTTGTGTAGGAGGTGGACTTGCTGACTCGATTAATGTTAATTCTGGAATGCCGCGATGTTCAGTTTTCTTACCACTTCTCTATCTAGTCTTTATGAATGATTTGCTACTCCGCTTATCATGATCTCATCAATCTTTCGCGGACGATCTAAATATTTGGTCTACCATTAGAAGCCCTGCTGAAAAATCAGGGTTCGAGGTTCTGTGAAGACTTAGGTGGTAGTGATTATCATGTACGTCTTAGTCGTATTGGAATGTTGCGAGAGGTTTATAGCTTTGTAGATGATTTGTTTATGGCATATGTCTAATAGTGTGGTGGGTTATCCCACAGATTTAATCACTAGTAGGGTAGGTAGGTTGCGGGGACATAGTAGAGTTTTGTATAAATCTCGATTTGGCAGATTACCCAAAATATTTAGACTATTGAGGATGGAAATTAAAATGTGGAATTTGCTGCCCAAGGAAGTCGTTGCTGTTTTCAGCTTGATCCCGTTTCAATCACCATGTTGCAAATGAATGTGTGAACAATGCCGCCATTCAGCAGCTTTGCTAAACTATCCTATTTAGCTATGATCCGTTGATTGACTATTTGCATTTTTGGACTCTGCCTAAATAGCCTTTTAGCTATTTCGCATGTTTTTGAATAATAATTAATTATTCCACACTGATAAAATATTTACAATATGATTTAAGTGAATGTATTCTTGATTTTGTTTGTATAAAAAAATTTCTTCTTCTTAGCGTTTATCCCGTATGACGGGGTCCGCTTGCCACGATCGTTGACGCCAAAATGCCTTCTTTGCTGCGTCTTTGGGCGTGAGTCCGACCATTTTCATGTCCTTAAGAAGGGTATCCATCCATCTTTTCTGTGGTCTTCCTATTGGTCTCTTTCCGTCGACCTCGATTTGAAATGGTGCCTGCGCTAATGTGTTCACGTCTGCCCTCATTACATGTCCATACCATCGCAGCCTTGATTCTCTCAGTTTGTCTGCTATGGGTGCTACGCCAAATCGCTTGCGGATGTCTTCGTTACGGACATGATCTAGGCGAGTCTTTCCTGCGATCCACCTTAGCATTTTGGTTTCCATGCATCCAAGCTTACGTTCTGCTTCTGCTGTCATTGCCCAGCACTCAGCACCGTACATTGCTACAGGCCGTATTACGCTTCTGTAGAATTTCGATTTGAGTTTGTCTGGCATGCGTTTGTCGCACAAAACTCCTGTGGCTGCTCTCCATTTTGTCCAGCTTGCGTTGATGCGAGTGGTGACGTCTTTTGCCACTCCTCCTGTGCTGGAGATGACTGATCCCAGATATTTGAACGCAGTTGTCTTTGGCAGAAGCACGCCATTAACTGATATGCTTACATCTTCGTTCTGGTTCGTCGTCATGTACTCTGTTTTGGCTGTGTTCAGTTTCAACCCAAACTGTGCCAGGCGATCGTGCCATTGCTGAACTTGTTGCTCGAGGTCATGTTTGTCTTTAGATACCAGCATAACATCGTCGGCATACAGGATGGTCCATGGTGCTTGTCTTAGAAGGTCTTTCGTAATCACGTCCATAACTATGATGAATAGTAATGGGGAGAGTGCAGATCCTTGGTGCACACCGACTGAGATTGGAAATTCTCTTGATTTTCCCGCTGCTGTTAGCACATTGCTCGTCGTTCCTTTGTACAACATCTTCACCCATTCGATCAATTCCTCCGGTACTTTTCTGCGTCTCAAAGCGTACTATATAAGCTTATGAGGTACTCTGTCGAACGCTTTCTCAAGGTCCAGAAAAGCTACATGGAGGGGCTGCTTCTTCTCTCTGTGCTTTTCAAGGAGTAGTCTGGCTGAGTGTATTGCATCGATGGCTCCACAGTTGCGCACAAAGCCTGCCTGGTTGACACTTAGTTTGACGGAGTCACGGATTCTCTTGTCGAGCACTCTCTCGAAGATTTTCATGGTGTGACTGAGAAGACGAATTGGGCGGTAGTTTTCACAATCTGCTGGGCTTCCTTTCTGCTTCCAGATTGGGATAGTTATGCTTCGACTCCAGTCTTCTGGCACCTCTTTTGCGTCAACAATCTTCTGGAGAAAATTAGTTAGCCATGGTGTCCACTCATCCGGATTGATTCTCCAGAAGTCCACCGCTAAATCATCGGGTCCGTTGGCTTTACCCGGCTTCATCTTCATCATTGCCTCTCTGACCTCTGCACCATTGAGTGGATCGACTTGTGTGTGATTTGGAGTCCCCTCTGGTATTGGTGGATGTTCAAACTCTTCTGTAAAGATGGCTTTAAAATATCTTCTCCATCTCTCCAGCACGTCTTGTGGGTGTATAATGAGTTTTCCCTGCTCATTGCTGATACCATGGAACTTCTCGATGTCTGCTGCCTTCTTCCGTCTTGAACGGGCTAGTCGGTACACGCCTTTTTCTCCTTCTCGAGTGTCGAGCTTTTGGTAGAGGTTATCTAGGTGGTTACTCCTAGCAATAGCCACTTGTTTCCTTGCTTTCTTTTTCGCTCGGTGATATTCATCTTTGTTCTCCTGTGTTTGTGCTATCCGGAGAGCCTTGTATGAATTTTTCTTTGCCTTCACTGCGTCTTTGACCTCTTCTGTCCAAAACCAAGTTTCTTTGTCGATGTATTTTTGACATGGCTTGGTGGATCCGAGTATGTGCTTTGCAGCTAGGTGGATCGTGCAGCGCAACGCGGTCCAGGTGTCCTGTACTCCATGTATGCTAGGTAGTCTTATCCGGGCCAGCTTTGCCTTTGTTCCAACTGTGTCTTCTTCCCTCAGTTTCCACCACTTGATTCGGCTCGTCTTTGTTTGTTCTGGCCTCGGTTTACGGGGGACTTCAATTTTCAGGTCACATATCAGTGGCTTATGTTGAGTCGCTGTGGTCTCTGATGGAATGACCTTTGTGTCTAGCACCGTCTTCTTGTGTTTTCGCCTCACCAGGACAAAATCAATTTGCGACTTCCTGATTTGTGAGCCCGTTCCATGGTAATATGTGTACAGGTGGCTCGGCCTTTTTGTGAAGTTGGTGTTGGTGATGGTGAGGTTGTGCGTAGTTGCAAACTCCAGTAGTTGTTCCCCTTCTGCGTTCTTCTCACCTATGCCATATCCACCGTGACATTCACTCTCATCCGTCTGTCCAACATGGGCATTCATATCACCGGCTATGATCACATAGTCTTCTTCGGGGACTTCTGCCATCTTTTCATCTAGCATTTCCCAGAAGTCCAGCTTCTCTTTATCTGTGCATCCTGTTTGAGGAGCGTACACAGAGAAGTAGTGTACGGTCGTTTCGCATAATGCCAGCTTAATCTTCATCAACCTCCGAGTGTATCGCGTCACTTCGCACACTTGGTCTCTGAGTCTCTCTGCTACGACAATGGCTACTCCGTTTCGTGCTGTCTCAGTTCCCATATAATACAGTTTGTATCCGTCTCCAATTTCCTTGGCTTTTCCGCCCTTCCATTTAGTCTCTTGTATTGCAAGAATGTCAATCTTTCTCCTCTTTAGGTCAGCTGCAATTTCTCGAGATTTACCCGTCAGTGTTCCTACGTTGAGCGTTGCAACTCGTACGTATGATTGGGCCAGATCACTTGCGTCTCGGCGTCGTCCTTCCGTCGTGAACCCTCGCTTATTTGCCGAACAGACCGGGTCTTGTCTGATCGCACATCCTCGTGAATTTTTCGAACAGGCCGGATGGCACCTCCTGAACGCGTCGTCTACAGAGGACGCCTTAGTATTGGCGGGGTCATTTTGATTAAACTTTATCATGGTTTGATGGTTGCGACAATTGTTTTCCCGACCGGCTGCCGCATGCCTGTCGTCGGTAAGGTCCGCGTTTGGTTCACGCTCACAGAGAGTAAGCGTTATCCAGTGGCACCACGAGGAGGAACGGACCGCACCACCTTGTATAAAAAAAATTTAAATTTTGAAAATACACCATACAATGGTTTTGAAATTAAATAAATAGTATTTTTTAATAAAGGCATATTTTTACATTTGGGACGATGGAAAGTTAATAAGTTTTTACTTGATTGGTTCAATTTTCAATTTATACCATATTTACTCAGATATATTCATTTGGACTTTGTGTTTATTGACTCTCAATGACATCATTGTTTTAAATGCTTTCATACTTTTACGGCTAATTTTAGAGTCGAATTAGATTACTCCAAATTCCATGAAGTTTTGGTCAATAGTAGCAAATACAATTTTATTAGCAATCAATTACTTTGCATTGGGGGTATTGTAAATGCACCATTACCAATCTGATACGTTAATGTCTTTTAGTTGCAAGATAGCACAAGTGATGTGAACAATCAGTCTGTTACTGAACATGAACAATTTAAAATAGGTAAGTTTTAAATAGCTTTTGTAAATTTATAAGATTAATTAAAATAATTTTAATTTTAATTAATTTTTTAAAATAATATTTATATGCAAACTTTCAATATAATTTAAATGTACTAAAGATTGTTAATTAATTTGAATTTTTAATTGAATTTGCAGTTGATCGTTGCTCCATAACGATTAATCGCTATGATCGTTATCCACATCTTTCTTCGTTCCTGTAAATTTACAAATTTATGAATTGAGTAATAAATAATAGACGATGTATTGGAACAAGGATTGAAGGTAATCAGGAGGAACTGCTATGTTATAAGGTTTCGGCTCTATTCCTCGAGCCAACATAACAGCGGGGCCAAATACATGCTAATGATGTATTTCCTCTGATAAAACTATCTAGTATCTTATTCTAATGCAAAGTATATTATTTATTATCCATCCATAAAAATTTGCCACTTAAGAGTTTAAATTTATTCTTTATATTATTGTGTTGATTTATATATTTTACTATTTTCTGCTTGATGTTATTTTTATAGTAACCTAGTTTAAAATATGTATCTATTGAATTATTTAAATGATTTTGAAGAAAGCCTATATCATTACATATTGTTGCAATTCTTAAAATTTGATTATTTAATGTATTATATTTTATGTAATATTGTATGCATGAATGCTCATGCAAAAATATGTTTCTTGTAAATTTAAATATGTCATCTTTACGATATAAATTAATAGTAGTTTTTGTTAATGTTAATTTAATGTTCATATCTAGATATACACCTTCTTTATCATTAATATTGGTTTTGTTAAGAATAAGGCTTTTTGGATAAATTTGTTCACTAATTGAATAAAAATTATTAGAATTAAATACACATATCATCAATGTATCGAAACATATATTTCATATATTTATATTGTTTAGATTTAGTTTTTACACAGTTATGAACAAATTCATATTCTATAAAGCTAAAAACAAGTCAGCTATAATTGGGCTACTATTACTACCCATTGGAATACCTTTTTCGTGTTCCAATGGGTGGTAATAGGTGGCAATAGGTGGTAAACTTTCACCTTTCACCTTTTAAGGCTTCTATCAATTCAATTTTATCCATACATATTCAATATAAATGGTTTAATTTTTGTCAGATAGGCGTTATAGTTATTATAGCATATATATGTATGTATAAGGTTATAAAAAGACAAAACGATAAAAAGATATATGTATATCTTTTTCCGAATATAAGATTAATTAATTTTACTAACACTTCTTTAATATCTACTAAATCTAGATTTGTATAAAGCGTACTAAAATCGTATGTATTTATATTTTGAAAATTTATTCCTTTTGTCTGTTCTAAAAATTCTTTCGTAGAATTAATACTGAAATAGTGTTTTATACCAGTATTCATTTCGATTACCTTGCAATAATTTTTAAAATGTGCTTTAATTACTTTAAGTATTTTATTCATATAGACAGAAAGTGGTTTTAATGCACATTTAAACGCACTACATATGAACCTAGGTTTTATTGGATTTTTATGTAATTTTGGATTCCAATATAATATAGGTATAGTTTTATTATCTGATTCAATTTTTATACGTTTTAAGCATTACGTAAAGCATTACGAATCTATATTTTATTGATCTCAAACTCTTTTTATAAAACATATGTGATTGTTAATTTCATAAGATCGCACTTTTTCGCGGAATTCTTGGTCTGTATATTTCTAATACCTAGTAACTCGGTATTAGAAAGACCCTAGTCTTTCTAGGGTCTTTAGTGAACACTGAATAGTGAACACGGCGTCATCATGCATCACAATGTGAGCAAACAATTGTAAAAAGTTAATGCAACATTTTATGTAAATATTCGTATCATATCTATATTTTATTGATCCCACTTAGACAAGAGTTGAGTTATCACGTGGTGTTTGGCTAAGTTGATTGGTTTATTCAACTTTCGTTTTAATCTTCATTTATTTAAACTGTATTTTTAATCTTATAAAATGTTGAGCAATTATGATTTGTTTAATTTTATTATAATTAAGGTGCATTTTTTGTTTAAAAATATGGAAATATCATGCATTGCTTTATTTCAATTTGCAAATGCTTTTGCATTTATAAGGCTTTAAATTGATATGAAACTAAATTTTATGTGAGTTTAATGTTATACAAGTTTCTGTCAAACACCGTGACATTTTTTAAGTTACAACTTGAAAGGTTGTTTATAACGTGAAAAGAGTCAAATAAAATATTTGGTTCATTCATGAACCAAATATTGCTTACCAAACATTTTTTGGCACATTTCTTAACAAAAAAATTTAAATTTTAATTTTGTAAAAACATATAATTAATCTTATGTTGCTATATTTAATATTAAAACATTAAATGTAAAATTGAAAATTATATAAAACAAGATATGTTTTATATTTTTTATATAGAACATTATATGCAAAATTGAACACTTAATCTCTTTATTGTTGCTGTTTAACATTTAGCTGATAACCTATATCACGAAGGATTAAGCTACATTAATGGTACGAAACGTATATATTCCAGGTATGTCAAAATGCATAATTTTCACTTTAAATGTGTGAGTTTAAAAATACTCGCCATGCTTAACCGTATTTATATAGTTCACTACTAATAAGGATGATTATCTCTCTTTTTATTTAGATAATTAAAATATTTATGATGTTTAATTAATAGTAAATTAATATTAATTCAATTTATATTGGCTAATAATTATTTAGTTAATATTGTTTTAAAATATTTTTTTAATTATATGTTTTTGAATATTTCTGTCTTCTATAACTTATTATCTTTATTATTCTAATTTTAATTCTTATTAACTTTAATTAGAAAAAGTTAATTATAATTCTAATTAATTATATTTCTATTTATTCTTTTAATTCTATCTAACTTTAATAAAATTTTGATCATTTATTATTTATTTTGATTTAAATTCTTTGTCATAATGCAGTTTATGTTTTTTACTTTGATACTTGGGTATCGAGTTTGCTATTATTTGTTTCAAGATAACTGTTTTGTAATAACTTTAAATTAAATGCCTATGGTATAAATTCCTTAGTTTATGTTATTGAAATTATAGCTTATTGTTAATACATTTTATATAAAATAAAGTAACTATCAACCAGGAAGTTTATTATCAACATATTTTCATTCATTTCAAAATTTTATCCACAAGTTTTGATTAAGTGTTGACTTAGTTTAACTTTAGAAGATCCATATTGTCGGTATGTACATCGATCAGTGTAATTTATTTATTTGCTAACGATTTGATATCATCCACTTATCTAGCATGTTCGATAGGCGAAAATATAAAAATAATTTCATTGACTTTATATTTTTGACACTTTAATTTGATAATTCAAAATTATTTAGTGCCATTAAAGCTTTCTCAAAAGCTGCGGATCTTGGTCATAATGGAGCCAAAATGCAAATGGCCATAGCATATCTCTTTGGCGAATATCTATCATTCGATTTTAATCAGGCTTATCTAATTTTTAAAGAAATTGCCGATTCAAGTGGTGACAGTCAGGCTCAGTTTGTAAGCAAATATTTCTAAAATAGATGATTTTGATCCAATATTAAGAATTTAGAATTTTGAAGCGGGATTGATAAAACTTAATTTTTTTGTTTCGCTATCTACTGCTACGAGCATCATGAGAGAAAAAAAAATACATTTTGTGACTTTAGACAAGTCTTTACTGCTAAGGCTATCTATCTGCTAACCGCTCTTTTTACTGCTAAGGCTATCAATAATTCGAAATAAAAGTAAATATATAATTTTATTAATCAAAAAGAAAACATAACACAACTTGTTGCTTATTGAACAAATTGTGGTTGTTTTTCTGATGATGCTGGTAGCAGTTATCAAAATAAATATTATAATTATAAAGTTTCATTTTTTGAAAAAAATTAAAAATTTTAAAATCTTCAATATAATTTAATCTGCAATTTAATTCATTACAATTGTTGATTCCAACTGCAATCAGCTAATAAATTTAGATCTTAAATTGCATTTTGTTAATGAGATTTTTGAAATGAATTTAAAATCGATTTTGTTTACATCTTCCATTTCTATCATTTTCCGAATTCCTAGTACGAAACTAAATTCCTACTATTAAAGTTAAAGTTTCGTACAATTTTAAAACTTTTATTAATTTATTGGAATTATATTACACATTTACAGAATCAATTAAAATGTTTTAAAAAATAACGATAAATAACGATGAATATCTATGATGTCATAAAATTGTTTCCATGTAGATTAGTTGCTGAAGAATTTAAATTCATTGGTGAAGGTGGGAAAGTGACGTCTGATTTTGACTGCTGTTAAGCGTTGACATGTCTAAAATTTGATATAATCAAAGCATGCGAAGTGTTATTTTTAATATATTTTCGAAATTCACGTTTTGAAGCAACTGGTGGAAGGATAGATGCAGATGTCGGTTCCATCATCAGCATCTGGAGTGCTTATATCGATCAATTTTTTCTTTCCAGGTCATATACGATTTAAATCAAATTTGAGTAATTTATGTAAATTTGATAATAATTCTTAATATTTTTAAAGACAAATTTGAATTAATTCATCACTTGAAATTACAATATAATCTAATATTTGTCTTTGATGATGTTATTTAATTTTTTGATTTTCTGTGAACTGTTTATAACCTTTACGACGCTATTGTTCTCATCAGAAAATGACTAGTTAGCGTTGCTTATAATCAAAGAGATTTTAATTTCATATCAGAAAATGACTAGTTAGTTTTTAATTTTATATCACAATTTTTGCTACACTTACATTAAAGTACTATATTTGGTATAAATTTAGCTTTTAATTGTTTAGTATCTGGGATTCATGCATGCTAATGGCCTTGGCTTCAATTCATCACAATTTAAGGTTTAATCTACGGATGATTTACTTTCCACATTCATAATTTGTCTAGGCACTCGTATATTACACATATGCAGCTGCATCTGGCGATCCTTTTGGAAATATGGCATTAGTGAGTACTAAAAATAACTCGGTTTACTTTATTAAAATGGATTAATTTTCATATGAGCGGCGGTTTTATAAGTTGCCTACTTCAAACACAGAAATGTCTAGAAAATTCGTTGTCTGCCTAAATCGATAAATATTTTTTATAAAAATCAATTTTTTAATTATTGAAAATCAATTTATTGATTAATTAAAAAATTATTTGCGCTTTTTACTAGAATCAAGTCTTGCTTTCTTGACTTTATCCAAAAAGCAAGACTTGACTTGACATATAAAATACTGGGTTTATTTGTCGGACACTTGCTATCAAAATGACGATTTAGTTTGTTCGGCTTCATAGATTCGGATCATGGAACTTCATTGAGGTTTTTCAACTTCTGCTGTAAATATTGAAGGAAAACCGTAACCTAAATTGTTTAACGGTCTTTTGTTTGAGACTCAATTTCATGGGATAAGTTCCATGTTAAACATAACTAACTTTATTAAGGTTTTTCAATTTCTGCTGTAAATATTGATGGAAAACCGTAACGTAAATTGTTTAAGGGTCTTTTGTTTGAGACTCAATTTCATGGATTGTTCCATGTTATGAATATTACCTTCAATAACATTGACTATAAAACGATGGCTTACTGCTTAATAGAAATGTCGGTGCTTTTTAATTCTGTAAGGACGCGTGAATCTTCACAGTAGAAATATATGTGAAATATCTTAACGTAACGTTATCTATCATAACGTTACGTAGCGCTATGCAGTTTGATAGACAGTAATTTGTTAAAAATATATTAAAACTTAATTTTAAATGTAACGATATTTTAAATTTAATGTGTGAAATCATTCTAATTCAGTTGTCTGCCACACTTATTCTCGAATGACGATTATAGTAAAAGGACATTAACTATCAATGGAAAAAATCATACAATAACAAATATCCAAAACTCATATTTTCGATGATTTAATGCGAACCCCTAATAAATCGTTATTTAGCCCAAACGGGGTCGCGGCCCGTAGGTTGAGAACCGCCGGCTCAAGTGATGTTATTTAAATGTTTATTTCCAGATAAATACATTTTTTATCAACAATAGAAGGTTAAATTCTACTCCGATAGAGTTTGCACGCTAGAATAGATAAATCACATCATCTAACTGAGTCTACTTATTTTATATTATTTAAATTAAAAATAATTTAATAATTAATAATTTAGTAGATTTTATATAATTTGAAATAGATGTGCTATTTTCGGTGGTATTACTAAATATAAACTTCGAGGTGTCCTCTACAACTCCCAACTCTATTGCCATACTAGATATTAACGACTAGTCATTATCGAAATATTAATTTTGTGAATCAGAAATGTTTATATATTAAATGCTCGAATTATACACGAATCAGATCAGCCAACTGATCAGTCTACGTATTTTACTACGTAATTTGTAAATTAGTAATCATGCTAATAATTAATAGTACCATTAATTAATTTACTATTAGGGTACTATACTAGTACCTTAATGGTAAACAGAAACCGGTTATTTGTTTTGCTCGGTAAAGAACATTTAAAGTTGATAAGTCTATTATCTTATCATCTTATTATAAACCAGATCAGATAACTGAGTCTACGTCTTATTTATTTAACGAGAAATAAATAATTATAAGAATAATATAAGATACTGTCCAATTTATAAATACTGTCAAAATTTAAAATTGAAATATTATAAAATTTACTAATAAATCAAATCAGCTAACTGAGTTCACGTATTTAATATAATTTAAACTAAACAAAACATTAATGCTAAATCAAAATTTAATAATTTAAATTTAATAATTTAAATTTATTAATAATTTATAATTTAAACATAGCAGCGGGGCCAAATACATGCTAATGATGTATTTCCTCTGAAATAACTATCTAGTATCTTATTCTAATACATGAAGATTTAAAGCTATATTTATAAATTATACTTTATGTCTTTATAAAATAAATTTTTTAAGGTTTATTACTGTCTTTGAGAAAGGGAATTATAGGATCCCAAGATCTAATCGTAATTAAAATCTAATCGTATTATAATTTATATAATTTATTCCTCCAAATAGAAACGTCAAATAATGTCAATATTTCTTTTTAGATGATGTCATCTTAAAAATGCAAGAAGAGAAAATTTGGACTTGAGAAACACTGAAAAATATTGAAATATACTGAAAATTAAATCAGCTAACTGAGTCTACGTATTTAATATAATTATAAACTAAACAAAACATAATAATGCTAAATCAAAATTTAATAATTAAATAATAAAATTAATAATTGTTTTTAGATTTTCTATAATTTAAATCAAGTTAAAAAAATGAAATTTAAAATAAACGTCATTTTTATGAATTGACTAATAAATAACAGACGTTGTATCGGAATAAGAATTAGAGGTCATCAGGAGGAACTGCTATGCTATCAGGTTTTGGCCCCTAACTCCTGGACCCAACATAGCACCACGGCCAAATACATGCTTATGAGGTATTTCCTCTAATTTTTTTGATTATCTGGTATCTTATTTTAATACAAAATATATTGTTTACTAGCCATAAAATTGTTTTTTTTTGCTTAATAGATTAAATTTATTTGTAATAATATTTTGTTGATTTGTATACTTATCAGGTTTCGGCCCCTATTTATCGACTCAACATTCGCCCCTTTTAAAAGTATTTTTTAAAATACTTTTAAAAATATTTTGTTGATCTATATTCAATTTGATATTTTAATAATTTTTTTAATGTAAATTCATAAGATAAAGAAAAATGTTATCAAAAATGTAGCATAAATGCAGATTACTTTATTTTTAGGGTTACCGTTATCTTAAATTGACTAATATTGTTGGAGGATGTAATGATGCTCTGCCATTATACTCAAGCGTTGCAGATGATGGTAACTTGAGTTTATTTCTAATTCGCATTTTCCGATTAATTGAAAACTAATTAAAAATAAATACGTAGAATATTTAATCAGGAATCATTCTGATTAAATAATTACTAAATTTCTGAATTTTTAAATTTGTGAAATAAAGTATTCAATATTGTTCTTCTTCATTGGTCGGTTTCATATTATCCTCATGTGGTTCTTTCAATCCTATCAGCATCACTTGACACTATAGTAAGAAGAAAAACGGTCTTTTGAACGTTGAAACAAAGCCATTTGAAGTTAAAAAATAAGTCTGCAATACACTAGGTCTGTATTTCAATTAATATCAAAAAGGTTTGGTTAAAAATATCTACAAAGGTTTTATTTAATACGAAAGTTTTTAAATATTTAATAATTTCTATAAGAAACTCAAATATCATAACAACGTTTTATCATATTTTTTAACTGTGATGTATTTTGAATTTTATTGACCAGCGACGATCGGTTTTAATTATTTTGTATAAACAAAACAATGAGTGCATCAAAAATGTTGTGTCGAGAGGAGATAAGTTTTATATTTTCAAATGATCTCTAAAACGCATTGTACTACATGCACGCTTTCAAAATCATTGAAGTTTTAGATTTAAGATAATGCGTTTACGTTGTACATTGGTAGTTGCCGGCTTATATTAAAATATGTTAATACATATTATTACAATTTTCGAATTAGTTTTAAAGTTGTTACAACTAAATCTTCTGGTTATTCTAAAAAATATCAAGCACTGCTCGACTGTAGTGTCTTTTAAACATTGAAAGTATCTATGTTTCGACAATTGTATGAAAAATAGCAAAAATACGAAAATAACACTTTACTTTAATTTTGTAACGAGTCAATTTGCTACTAAATCGTTGTATTTTATTTTAACTCATCCGAGTTAAAAATAAAGTCACAATTGCTTCACCATTTCGGTAAATCCAGTTAATCGATCATTAAACACAGTTATTGTTCAATTGTTCTCAAACGAACGAACATGCTTAATAAACAAAATAGAAAAGGGATTATTTGTATATTCTTTTTATTATTATCCCTTTATCTATTATTTTAAGTGTATTATTTTATTTTCTAACATGATTTGTTGAACTATTTTGTAGAATTATAATAACACATAACGGACAATAAAACTGAATTGTAAATTGTAAAAATCAGAGATTGTTGTTGTTAAGAGATAAATACAATAAAAACTATATAAATATACCAAGTGGTATATAAATTGTGCTTTACCGTAATTTATATTATTAAACAGATGAATTGTCATATGTTTAAATCATAAATATTCTATAATTGTCTGTTTGTAGTTGCTTCAACAATAAAAATGAGTAATGGTCCAGTTGTTCATAAGATCCGTTTATCCGACGAGGGAGATTCTCCTTCCTTAAAATCAGGTGTTATTGTTGACGATGAAGTTGTTCAATACTATCAACTTCTTGCTGAGCGTGGTGATTTCACAGCTCAGGTAATTTGTTTATTTAGTTTTGACCTAGATTAATATGCTAATTTTCATTAGCTGGGACTTGGTGAACTGTTTTATTCAGGAAAGAGGGGAACCAAATCTAACTTCAAGGTAACACTGTTTTGCAATTATTGTGTTTCTTTATTTACCACACATTTCAGCGGGCGCTTTATTATTTTGGTAAGGCTACAGATGCAGGCAGTATTACCGCAGTGTCCTATATGGGTCGGGTATTGCTTTAGTATTGCTTATTAAATTTGATTTATATGTTCTTTTGCACTTAGATCTACGCGCAAGGTGACGAGAATGTTCCACAAAACACTGGCAAAGCATTAAGATTACTACGTCATGCCGCTGAAAAGGTTGTTTAACTGCGAGTAAAGCAACTTGTCTTAATATAATCTACATATATAATTAAAATAAAATATAATAATGATTTGTAATTTTTAATTATATAATTTAAATATGCTTTTATAATAATAAATATTTTTCGTTTTACAAGGATAATATTATTCCGGAGCATGATATCATCTTACATTATACTTCTTTACCTACAAACGTCAGTATATTTATTAGATATTTATATTTAAACAATTCTGCTTTGCAAAATCTATATTATTCTTCAAGCAGCCTTTATCGATTATAATTATGAAATCATTTAACAGCCTTCTTTGCCTCATGTATCGGAAGAACGCACTCAAATTTGTCCAGGGCATTTCACCGTAAACCTCTACCTCTTAGAAACTTTCTCGCATAAATAAGCAAAATAACTTGCCAATTACGTTTTGAAATAAAACAATAGATAGGGGTCGCATATCTTCACAGTATTTATGGTGGACAATTCGCATTATTTTGATCTCGAAAAAATTAAACTTTTGAAATTCGCAGACAAGCCACTTGGTTTCTTTTTGGACAAGAAGAAAACAAATTGCATATCTTCTAAGATCTAATAATTTGAAAATTTTTAAATTTGACTCGTATCAGGTATAGCGCACTAACCTGTTCTTATAAACTTTTTTCACTTGCAATCACTCATCGATTGTATGCTTTGCCAATCACACTTTACCGAAGAATAGTTTGGTATCCGACAAAATCGTTCTACAAACTATTCCATCAAGTTTTTATACGACAAGATTATTCATTTTTCGAAAATAGTGTTTCCTTGTATAAAATCTTCATCGACTTTTCAAATGACTTCGATTCGATCAATTGTAGTATATTTTTATAGTAACCATCTCTGGGGTGTGGATATCAGGCCGTATACAAGTTTCTTTGCTCGATTCTTACTCCAAACTCACTTTGGTTTTCAAAGTGAGTTTTTGGTTTTCAATGCTTGTAGATGTGTAATGCCATATGACCCTATCAGGCCTTTGTTGTTTTCATATTTCTCAGTTGATCACTTATTTCGTGTTTTTGGCGCTCCAAACATTGTTTATGTTTTCTGCCGGACAACCTAGCCATTCTTACCTCTTATCTTCAGCGAAATCGAATTTCAATGCTTTCATCTACTTCTGTCATTCAAACGAGTATTAAATAAATATTGAAAAATCCAAAGTAGCCAAGTTTCGAAAACGCGGCCCTCTGTTAGCAAGATTCTTTGCACTTTTATTCGAATTATCTTGACTTCGTTTATAGTTTATCGTATATCGCCATTCTTCTTACTTCTAAATTGTCGTTTACACCCTCCTTAATCAAGTTGAACAGAAAATCGCAATTATAACATCTTATGCACATAACCTCTAATCGTCATAGTTTGATGGATCCATGCAATATTTACGAGTAATGTTTCTTCCAGTTCTCAAGTATGGTCATCCGACCATACTTAGATTTCGCATACCTTATATACTTCACATACCTTAAACAAATTTATAAGTCTCAATTTCGATTTGTAAAACGTGAGTTTACTATATATTTACTAAACTGGATATTTAAACAACGTTTAAAAGAAACGCTACGTTTAGCATTTGTTAGACAATTCCTTATAATTGAGTGATTCGCAACATTTATGTTAGATTCATAATTTGTTATATGTAAAGTTTGTTTGACAGGGTGATGCGTTGGGTCAAAGTAGTCTTGGACTTATGTATTATCATGGTATTGGAGTAAAGAAGGTTAATCTCATGTTTAACTTATATATTAGTTTCTTAATATTTATTTTTGTTGAAGGATTTTGAGACTGCTCGGAAATATTTTACATTATCCGCGGATCAAAAAAATACGGAGGCGTTTTTGTGGCTTGGAATTATGAACTACAGTAAGCAAAGTAAAATTATATCATTTACGAATTGTTGTTTAGACGGGGAAGGAGTGAAAAAGGATCTTCGCATTGCTGTGGAATATTTTACTCTTGCAACACAAGGAGGTCACGTGTTGGGACCTTATTATCTGGCTACAATAAATTCTTACGGACCTGGGATACTAAGGCAATGTGATACTTCGGCTGATGTAAAATGCTTTTTATGAATTTTATTATAAAACGTTTAGATTTTGAAATTTTAAAACTTTTATAATCAAAAGTAACTTTTTATTCCAAATTTATATTTATATTCAAATTTATCTGATTAATTAACCATTTCTTGTTATGATATACACAACTTACTGTGTTTGAAAAGTGAAACTGTCAGTTTCTGTTTCACTTTCTTAACTCAGAACAGCCGCGTGTGTTTTTTATCTTCATCTAATTGGCTAAACTGCTCATTTCCTAAATTTTCTAACTTCTGAAAGAAGTGATGACTTAATTTTATATTTTAATTATTTATAGTTATAATTTAATTATTTATATTTTAAATAATATTTATTATTATTTATTATAAAAAATAATTTAAATAATTTGTAAATTATTTAAAAATAAAATTCTTGTAAAAAATTATTATAAATAATAAATTTATTAATTTATTATTTGTTTTACAAATAAATAATTACAACTGATGTGTTTTTCCCACGTTACCATCCTTAATGCATACAACACGCAGATTTCTAAATTGACAATCTGACGTCTAAAAATCCAAAAATATAAATTTACTTCTATATTTACTTTTATGTTGTTATAAAGAGCCATTTTTATTTGTAATAGAATGAAGTCATAAAATAGCAAGTGAGTCATAGAATAGCAAGTGAGTTTTGCTGTACACTGACTTAACTTTTACGTTGTATATTTTTACTTCAAACTTAGAAATAATTATTTTTATTAACTCACATTGTAAATATTATCTATTTATCTGTCGGTTAATCAAAATTGAGATAATTATGTCTGCTATGCGTACAATATGCATACAACATGTAATGTAATAACAACATAACTCATGCAACATGTAATGTAACTCATACAACATGTACTGTATGCATACAACATAAGAAAGGGGTTCTTACCGTTAATGATGAGACTGTTGTGGTCATAAGGATAATAAAATTATATTTTGTTTTATCATTATTTCATTATTGTAGCAGGCATACTTAACAAAAATACTTTTAAATTATTTATTGATTAATATTATATAATATATTATTATTTATTACTAGTATTACTATTACTATTATTTATTACTATTTATTATTAAATAGTTCTGCTTTTTGCCTTGTAAGTGATATAATCAAAGCATTCAAGATGTTACATAATACTGTAATTTATTATTTTAAGAAATAAATTAAATATAATAATGGATAATTATTAATTAATTATATTATTAATTATTATTAATTATTAATTCTATTTATTAATTAATGTTATTGTATTTTTCATTCTAATTTTAATGTTTATATGTGTAATTATTTTATTTTTATTAATTATTTTATTTTTATATTTTTTATGTAATCTAATCACTCTTTTATTTAATCTGCTTTTCTTTGCATTTAATTTCGTTACTTTAACATTTAATCTTGACTCGTTTGCATTTCATTACATTTAATATGGCCACCACTTTTGTATCCAATATAATTTTGTTTTGTTGAAAAGATTGTGATTGCTTGCACAACGTCGATCATTAATTTTAATGTCGATCATAATGAGTCATTTGAAACATTTAAATGTTTACGTTTTTCAGCTGTTCAAAACTGTGGCAGAACGTGGAAAATGGGCAACAACTTTTATGGATGCATATTATGATTACAAGCAAGGAAAACACAATCATGCATTTCTCAAATACCTCCTTCTTTCTGAGTTGGGATATGAAGATGCACAGTTAAATGCTGCCTACCTCCTTGATAATGGTAACTCTCTTTCATTACAGAATTATCATATAATATCATTATATGATTTCATTACAGGATTGGTTAATCTGTTTGAAAATACTGATTCTATGAAGCGTACATTTGCACTTTATCAACGAGCTGCAAGTCAAGGAAACTCGTTTGCACGTGTGCGATTGGGAGATTTTTATTACTATGGCAATGGAGGAGTTGACAACGATTTCGAGGCAGCAGTTAGTCAATACAAAGTGGCTGCTGATTCTCACGGCAATGCACAAGCGCTATTCAATCTTGGTTACATGTACGAAAAGGGTCTTGGATTAAGAAAGGTCTGATTTTGATTTGATGTCAAGTTTCTTTATTAATGATGTCATGTTATCTAAGCCTTCCAAATAGTTTAGATTGACTGATATCGAAACTTTTACTACTATTAACGTGAACGACTTTAAAATACAACTGAATAAATCAAGCCGTTTATACGATTTTTTAAACTGTTTCACAAATTCAAAATAAATCAAGCCTTACCATAATTTCTTGGATGAATATCTTACTTACAATATTAGAGTCTTGTAATCATACCGATTCACACTTGCCGTGTTTTATATCTGCTGATATCGCCAAAATTACGTTAAATTTAATTTTACTATTTTTCTCTTTTGATAAACAATACATTGTGACTTTATTTGGAAATTTGGAAATGGTTGAAAAGCGTGAAATACAATTTACACGGTATCATTGAATTATCATTGATTACGTCTTCCCTTATTATGTATTACATTTTATACAAGTTAGAGTAACTTAAAACATTTACATGTAAATCTATGGTTATAGTATTAAAGCCATATATGTAGCATTAATTTAATATAATGAATATTTTATAATATTATAATATTAAAATTACTCATTTTAGCATATAATATAAGTTTAAACTTTTATAGGATTTACATTTGGCAAAGAGATTTTACGATAAAGCATCGATCGCGAGCTCAGAAGCTATTTTGCCTACATCACTGGCATTATTCAAATTACGATTACACTTTCTACATGATCAACTTCTTCAGGTATTATTATAAAACGATATTTAATTGTATCAGAGATAAAATTTAAAAATATCTTAGACGTTTAATTAAACGACTAAGTGATATTTCACAAACCGTTTCATGTTTTATGAAACGAATTATAAAGTAATTTTATAGCGAATTTACTTTAATAATTTACTTTAATTTATTTAATAATATTTATTTAATGTATCATTCCATAGTTACAAAATTTTAAGTTAAATTACAGAATAATAATTAAATTAATTAATAATTCAAATTTTCAAATTTCGCTTTTTATGATCGATTTTTACTTTAGATTTTAAGAAGAAAAATTATAAAATATTGGAAAATACTAAATTTAATTAAAAAATACGGAAAATATTGCTAATATTTCTTTAACATAGAAATGTTATTTAATATAGAAACATCATTTATAGCGAAGTTAACGTTAGAACAATTACTAATATCGTACTATCTAATTAAATTATTAATTATGCGTTTAAATTTCGATTAAACACGCATAATGAAATTTTTTTTATTTTCTGTTTTTACTTTTTAAATAAACTGTTTAATTTAATGTAATTTATCAATTTATCATTTGTATAAGTTGCAGATTTTTTATTAATTAATAATTTGATAAAAGGTTTTTATCAATTTAATTAGACAGCTTCTGATGATGTTGTACTTTCTTCCAATTGCACATCAATTAGCTAAATTATCAAATTAGCTAAATGTAGTCGTTTCGTTAATTAAAAATTAATAAAGAATATTAATTCATAACTATTACTTAATTAATTAAAAATTCATTATTAAAAATGAAATTAGCGTTTATGTTTTATATATGTAATAGATTTATTTATTTTTATCTGTAATTTTGTTACATAAAATATAAAATTCTTAATTTGCGATTACTTTTATAATTAATTTGTAATAATTAAAATCGTATATTAATACAATTAATATACAATTATATATGATATATAATTAGACATATTATATAATATATAATTGATTTCTTCAAGTATATATAATTATGTATGCATTATGTATGTAATAAGTTTATTTATATTTATTAACGAACAAATCGATTATATATTATATAATTACACATTATAATTATAATTATATTATAATATAATTATAATTATTAATTATAATATGCAATCGATTTTGTAAACGCTTAAGAAAGATTTTTAGTCTCATAATATTACTTTGACGTAGCAGCGAATTCATTGCTCCGTCATTTTATTTAACATGAAAATGTTATTTTATTAATAATATGTCTACTAAACGAATATTTTAATTTGAGTTTAATATTTCAAATATTTTAATTTCTGTGTTTCAACCTTTACGCTTTTGAAGTTTCGATTAGCAATAAAAGTTTATAATTAAATTTTATTTTATATTACCTTTTTATCTAAAATGTTTGTCAATAGTTATTTTGTAACTGAAATATTTTTTATTTTAAAAATAGTTTTTAAAATATTTAAGATTTAACTAACTTGAGAAGTGAAATCCAATAAAAATTGTAAATCTTTTAAATATTTCTAGTATTCACCTTTCAAGCGTACAGTTATACTCCTAAAAGAAATGCGAGCTCTGCGTATCGGCACCTTGATTTCCGGACTACTCATATTTTTGTTATTCTTTTGGCAACGATTTTTCTAGTGACTTTTTTGATAACTATGTAATAATGCTGAAATAGTTTTTGAATAGAATATATGAATATATATTAATGTAATGATTGTGAAATGGCAATATTAATTAAAACGAATCGTTAAAGTTATATAATGTGAATAATTCAGAGAATTTTGTCTAGATGGTCTAAGTTTTAAATGATGTGCCCATTGGAATAGGCTATGAGAGCTAAAAAAAATTGGATGCCAAAATTTAAAGTATGTTATATTTTCTAAATCTAATAAATAGTCCATGTCTTTACAGAAAATGAATCAACAATTTAAAAAAATGTTTTACGATGAAACTTTATAATGATTATAGTTCGCATCATTTAAAACTTTATATTGATTCTTACAATATGACGATTTTTATTTCAATTCAATTCAATTCAAGATCCTTTATTTATCAAATAACCCGAATAGCGGATATCTTCGCTATTTGTAACACTTTCATTGTACAAATTGATAACAATATAGAGAAAATAAATAGCCAAAATAAATAGTAGTTTAATATTTGAAACGCGAACTACTTAGAAGACCCGAAATTTATTTCCCACACGAATTTATGTAATCAAGAGCCCGGTAGAGAAAGCTATTTTTTAGATGTTCCGTGTCCTACAACAAGCTGTTGCCCACTTACGATTTGATCGTATATCAGCTGAGTATAAATGATTATTGGTGTGACATAAATAAGACTGGTCAGTAAGCGTTTGAAGAATGTTCGAGTTTGCCTTTTTCTTGAAGTATTGACTAGAATTGCATCAAATGTAGGCAACATTTGGTGTTTAACATTTTATTGTTTAATTTTATACAAAAAATAAAACAAATAATAAAAAATGTAAATGTATTTGTCTTTTAATAAGCACTTAACTTTGTAACTAGTAATTAATCACAAATGTAATCGTCTATGTCAAGGCATCAGTTACCAAATGCCATTAATTAGTAATTAATGATAAATGCAGAAAACACAGAGAATAATACGTTCCTGCAAATAATCCGTTCAAATAATCCCTTCGCAATGTAGGGATTATCGACTCGATTATCCACGCAATTCACGAATACGATCTCTATATCCGCTGCCTCACTAAAAACTGGCATTGAAGGGAATAATCCGTAACTATATGCAATTGGGCGGGAGGCTTTAAAATTTTAAATTACGATAAAAATAAATGATAAACGCAGAAAACATCTTTAGAGCATAATCTGTTTCTAAATTATTAAATTTTTATAAAAACGAAATTAAAATAATAAAATTCGAACGAATTTTGTTGGAAGTAATAATTTCCATACAAAATACCAGTAACAATTTCTACATTAAAAGATCCCATATAAAAATAGAAACGATTTAATTATTATATAATTATGTAAAGGATAATTATGTATATAATTCTATTTATAGAATTAAAAAATAATTATAATCTTTAGAACAAACTTATTTGAAAAATAGAGCAATGATCGAACGCTATAGTTTAATTGTATATGGAAAAACGAAAAAATTGAAACAACATTATCAATTAGTTAAAACTACAATTTTCTAAAAATATTTATAAACAAGAAGACGAACATTTTTTTAACTGGCTAAAAGTTAAAAAATCATGTATGCGTACGACTTATTAAAAATTTCTCAACGATTGTTTCCAATTTGACGTTGTTGATTTTTCATAGGCTAATGTATTTTATAGTTTATATAATTTTTCTTCAAATTAGCACAGGTTAATTGAATTTCACCTATAGCGCTTATATGTAAAGTCTGAACTTGTTTATGAGTTCAGAGCTTACAATTATGTAAGTTTATAAGCTTACAATTTCAATTCCTTTGACTTTCTGATCAATCGGAGGATATAGCATTGTTGTAAACTAAAATATTTTAAATTATTAGAAGACGGGAAAAATATATTTAATATAATGAAAACAATCGTTAAATTAACTTTTAATGATAAATTTGTATATAAATTTGTATATTTGTACCCGTCATCAACAACTTCATAAGATCGAATAATCCTGTCAATTTTATTGCGTCTAACGAATATGTCTGTAAAACTAGGATCGAATTCCTTCCCTGCTCTTCTTGCATTATTAGGTTTCATGCAATCAATTGCACTTGGATCACTCCAAGTTAAATCAGTTACCTTGAACAGTACACTTTTATTCAAATAAGATGCATGAAAAACAACCAAGTTTGCTTAAATGCAACAATAATGGATTTTATTGCCAGCTTATGACTTTTTGAACAAAGTTTGAAAAATTGAAAGTTAAAGATTTACTTTTAAATCACGATTTTATAGATCGCTAAGTATAAAAACAAGTAAAACCAAAAATATTGTAAGATGATGTAAATAATCAAAGTTGAAGACAGAAGAGTCAACACAAATAATTGAAATCATTGAAAGCCAAATCAATCTATAATTTAAATTAATCTTCAAATGGTTATATATTAACCATTTATTTATTAATATATTATTTTATATCTAAATATATTTAAATTTAAACACAAATAAACAATAAGCGCTTACAATTTCAATTCCTTTGACTTTCTGATCAATTGGAGGATATAGCATTGTTGTAAACTAAAATATTTTAAATTAGTAGAAGACGAAAAAAATATATTTAATATAAGGAGAACAATCGTTAAATTAACTTTTAATGATAAATTTGTATATAAATTTGCAAATTATGAAACGGTAAATTTTTTGAAACGGTACTTTTATTTCTTGGAAGGAGAAAAACGACAATTTTAAATGCTTAAGGTTTTTAATTAAAAAATAGTTGATACATATTTGATAATTTATTATTAAATAACCAAGCCAACATCACGCAAAAAGTTCAACTTTATAATTTTTAAGTAGTACATATAATTTATATTAATAGTACAGGTTAATTGAATTTCACCTATAGCGCTTATATGTCAAGTCTGAACTTATTTTACGAACAAATCACAAAGTAAAAGCTATTAATTCTCAAGTAGAAGTTAGTTATAGAAATCTAAAACAAATTTTTAAAATCAGAATACAATATTTTTATAAAATAAATAGATTTATTTCAAACCTAGGCATTTTTCTATTAAATAATATTATTAAATATTAATATCCATTAGCATTAAAATGCATGATAGCTTATCAATTAAACGGAAACAAGGACATCATATAACTGAGATATCAATTCACACGTTTTAACTAACAATGCATTTTTAAATAATTAAAATTAAAATTCTTATTAAAACATTTTGACTCAATTTTATGTATCAATGACATTAGAAAAACAATAAAATCGAAAGATGTTCTATATAACCGATGCTATCGAAATATAACAATAAATGATTTCTGCCTTTTGTTTTTCGTTTCTAAAATAAATCAAATTAATAAATCATGATCGAAACTTTCGATTCAATATAAGACGTTGCACTAATTGTCACGACAAAAATGGTAACAAGAAGCTAGTTGATATAGCATGGTTAGCATACATAAATTAAAAATGTGAACAGGCAAAGCATATTTGGACATTTTATATAATTAATTCTACAATCTTAATCAGGTAAATCATTTGACAATCATTGACAAAAATACATGCAATAAATAAGTACGCACTTTTCTACGATCGATCTTTTGGATAGAATTTAACATCATTCCATTAGATATGCCTCCATGCATAATAGCAACTCGTTCCGACCCGTCAATAACTGTCACAAGAGAAAGAGATGCACATAAATTGTGCACAGCCATAATAATAACTTGTCCTTTATTCTAAGAACGTTTCTGATACAAATGATAAAGGAAAAAACTAAATACCTTATACTTTCTAATACATTCGTCACGAAAACCGTATCTCAATAGAAATTATTTGTTTAAAATATAAACACTAAGCTAGATGCAATTAGGCGCAAGGCTTTAAAATTTTAAATTACGATTAAAATAATTGATAAATGCAGAAAACACCTTTAGAGAATATTCAAGTTCTACATTAAAATAGCCAATATAAAAGTAGAAATGATTTAATTATTATATATAAATAAATATCAAATAAATAAAAAATAATTTATTAAGAATAATTTATTCCTCAATTTAAATAAATTATAAATTGATTCATTTAAAATTTATTTAATAGGAAATATGAAAGCTAAGTATTTTATGCTAAATTATCATATACATGAAGATTTAAAGCTATATTTATAAATTATACTTTATGTCTTTATGAATTAAATCTTAAAAGGTTTATTACTGTCTTTGAGAAAGGGAATTATAGGATCCCATGATCTAATCGTAATTAAAATCTAATCGTATTATAATTTATATAATTTATTCCTCCAAATAGAAACGTCAAATAATGTCAATATTTCTTTTTAGATGATGTCATCTTAAAAAATGCAAGAAGAGAAAATTTGGACTTGAGAAACACTGAAAAATATTGAAATATACTGAAAATTAAATCAGCTAACTGAGTCTACGTATTTAATATAATTATAAAATAAACAAAACATAATAATGCTAAATCAAAATTTAATAATTAAATAATAAAATTAATAATTGTTTTTAGATTTTCTATAATTTAAATCAAGTTAAAAAAATGAAATTTAAAATAAACGTCATTTTATGAATTGACTAATAAATAGCAGACGTTGTATCAGAATAAGAATTAGAGGTCATCAGGAGGAACTGCTATGCTATCAGGTTTCGGCCCTTAACTCCTCTACCCAACATAGCAGCCGGGCCAAATACATGCTAATGATGTATTTCCTCTGAAATAACTATCTAGTATCTTATTCTAATACAAAGTATATTATTTATTATCCATCCATAAAAATTTGCCACTTAAGAGTTTAAATTTATTCTTTATATTATTGTGTTGATTTATATATTTTACTATTTTCTGCTTGATGTTATTTTTATAGTAACCAAGTTTAAAATATGTATCTATTAAATAATATATACATTTATATATTAATTAAAAAGTAAGATTTGTATATATCTGAACAAATCTCACTCCTTAACATGTCATTTTATTAAAATAGATGGTCGATTAAGAGCATTGATTTTACCAATGGTAGATCTCATCGATAAATGCTTGATGATGAGACAGCATTCAAATTATAATCACGTAACTCATATATTGAATGTTTAAATATAATTTAAGAAGAATCAGTGTTTCTCGTCTTCTTGTATGTATATAAACTATCCTAAACTATTTATATGAACTATTTATATTAATAAATATTGTCATAATTTTTTTATAAAATTAATAAAAAAGGATAAAATACTTACAGATTTTAATTATTTAATTTAACAATTTTATAAATTTTGAACACTTTCAAATAACATTTCCTCACTTTTTAAATACATCCTTTTGCAAAAGTTTATATTTAAAATAAAGTTTAATTGTAGTTTAAGACGTAAAAAGATTCACAATTTTGTTGATGTTCTAATTCATATGTTTATATTTGTATATTTATACGAACACTTAAATGCGTAATATTGACTCATGAAGGAAACTTGTTTTTTCTTATTACCCAAGTTGAAATTAAGAGATTTACATTTTGATTATAATTAGATCATTATTTTGACTATAGAAAATTACAATTAATCAAATCAGCTAACTGAGTCTACGTATTGTTATATAATTATAAAATAAACAAAACATAATAATGCTAAATCAAATTTAATAATTAAATAATAAAATTAATAATTGTTTTTAGATTTTCTATAATTTAAATCAAGTTAAAAAATAAAAATAAAAAATAAAAAATAAAATTTAAAATAAACGTCATTTTTATGAATTGACTAATAAATAACAGACGTTGTATCAGAATAAGAATTAGAGGTCATCAGGAGGAACTGCTATGCTATCAGGTTTCAGCCCCTAACTCCTCTACCCAACATAGCAGCGGGGCCAAATACATGCTAATGATGTATTTCCTCTGAAATAACTATCTAGTATCTTATTCTAATGCAAAGTATATTATTTATTATTCATCCATAAAAATTTGCCACTCAAGAGTTTAAATTTATTCTTTATATTATTGTGTTGATTTATATATTTTACTATTTTCTGCTTGATGTTATTTTTATAGTAACCAAGTTTAAAATATGTATCTATTAAATTATTTAAATGATTTTAAAGAAAGCCAATATCATTACATATTGTTGCAATTCTTAAAATTTCATTATTTAATGTATTATATTTTATATTATATGGTATGCATGAATGCTCATGCAAAAATATTTCTTGTAAATTTAAATATGTCATCTTTACGATATAAATTAATAGTAGTTTTAGTTAATGTTATTTAATGTTCATATCTAGATATACACCTTCTTTATCATTAATATTGGTTTTGTTAAGAATAAGGCTTTCTGGATAAATTTGTTCACTAATTGAATAAACATTATTAGAATTAAATATACATATATCACTAATGTATCGAAACATAAAATTCATATATTTATATAGTTTAGATCTAGTTTTTACACAGTTATGAACAAATTCATATTCTACACAGCTTAAAAACAAGTCAGCTATAATCGGGCTACTATTACCACCCATAGGAACACCTTTTATTTGTCTAAATACAGATGTCCCGACCTTTAAATAATTTTGATTTATTAAAATATTTAAGGATTCTATTAATTCAATTTTATCCATATATTTATATTTACTTGATGGTTTAATTTTTGTTAGATAGGCGTTATTATTATAACATATATATAGAGTGAACAACGGTCCAGGATTTCTTACGAAATACGGCATTTATACTAAATGGTGTTGCTTGATAGACTGGACTTCGATTCACGACTTTCAATCACCATGTCACTACTAGACGACCACTTTAGCATCGAAATGATGAGTACCCGGCAACACTCATCAGTAGAATGAGGTACACACTGGTCGTTTCGGTTGCCTGTGTGACATTGTGAATAAAGGCGTTTCCGACACTTTGCTTAATTGACTGAGGCTTACGCTCTTTACCAGATCAAATCGCTGTGCGGACCATCCTTAATTATTCTCTTCCACATTATTGCATTTAAGCCTTAATGTCCAGCGCCTCCTTGTGTTCTCCTTGCTGCTGCTATTATTTCGTCTGCGTCTATAGAATAAAATATGACTGGATGATGACTAGTCACTCCCTCAACAAAATATGATAGAATAGCGCTATGATCTATTTTAGCATGTAAGGGTGTAATTCTGCTAGCTTCTCTATTACAGTATTTGTACCAACTTTCGAATCGGGAGAAAGAATGGGTGAATCGTCTTGAAATTCTAGAAGTCTGGTTGCTGAAGCTACACATCCATTCTCCATTAGTCGAATGTAGTTTTCATGGACATATATATTATATTAATAATAATTAATTATTACTAATAAATCATTTTTA
The DNA here is from genome assembly GCA_012934845.2 of Pomphorhynchus laevis. Taxonomy (NCBI): domain Eukaryota; kingdom Metazoa; phylum Acanthocephala; class Palaeacanthocephala; order Echinorhynchida; family Pomphorhynchidae; genus Pomphorhynchus; species Pomphorhynchus laevis. The sequence goes on from WNNJ02002664.1 coordinate 121,414, forward strand.
ATTATTAATGTAAAGTATAATTACGTATATATAATATATATAAATATATTATATATTTTAACATATTTTAAAATATATTAAAAATATTATATAAATATAATATATAATACGTATTTAACGTATAATTAATTTAATTTGACAATAAGTTTTATTATTCGAATTTAGCTAACATTTTTGGAAAGATAACATCAGCAAAGAAATCGATATATCGCACTGCTTATACTTTGAAAATCATAATATTATTTTGTATTAATAATACAAAATAATATTCGTGATCACATCAAATATTAATGCCAGTGCTAGTATGAATGAACTAGCATTCATACTTTTGGTAGGGGATCGTATTCTAACGATCTATTAGAAACCTACCCGATGTGTGTGATCCGCTAGCCGGATCACCCGTTTTTCATGCTGCCACTTGCAATGAATGTTTTTAATTGTATTTGATTGCATCTGTGAGCTGAAATTTTTCCGATTGTGGCACGATATTATCCTCACAGGTATTGATCTTTTTTTGATACAGCAGGACGCTACTAATCAGTCTGGGTGGGTCTCATCAGCTGCTGACCCAGACCTACATTTCACGTTTCGACCCTTATTATCTGCTTTCTCCGTTGACTGATGCTGATCGGATTTGAACTCAGGACGTCTGTATCGTGATTCAACGCAACATCCACTAAGCTGGCTGCTTCAGTGTTGTAGATATACATTTCTGTATATTACTTTTCTGTATATTACTAAAAGTAATATACAGAAAGTAATATACAGAAAGTAATATACATTTAGTAATATACAGAAAAGTAATATACAGAAATGTATATCTACAACACTGGAGCAGCCAGCTTAGTGGATGTTGCGTTGAATCACGATACAGACGTCCTGTGTTCAAATCCGATCAGCACCAGTCAACGGAGAAAGCAGATAATAAGGGTCGAAACGTGAAATGTAGGTCTGGGTCAGCAGCTGATGAGACCCACCCAGACTGATTAGTAGCGTCCTGCTGTATCAAAAATAAGATCAATACCTGTGAGGATAATATCGTGCCACAATCGGAAAAATTTCAGCTCACAGATGCAATCAAATACAATAAGTTTTATTATTCGAATTTAGCTAACATTTTTGGAAAGATAACATCAGCAAAGAAATCGATATATCGCAATGCTTATACTTTGAAAATCATAATATTATTTTGTATTAATAATACAAAATAATATTCGTGATCACATCAAATATTAATGCCAGTGCTAGTATGAATGAAACTACAATAAACATGTACCATTTATCTAATAAATTAGAATCTTTAACGACAAAATTTTTTATTGTTTTCTTGACAATTAGATATCTCTGTACATAAGTCTCATCGATGGAAAAAGCCTAAAAATTGTCTGTTCAATTGTCTGTACTATTGTTTGCGAACAATAGTGCCATTAAGTAATCCATGGACATATTTTAAATTTAAGTCTAAGTAAGTTTTATTACTTACATCTTATCAAGTGTGGATAATTTAACTCTCTTTAAATAATTATAGAAGCTGGATCAAGTAAAAGAGGAAATTATTTTTTGATATTTAGCTAACTACTGTTAGTATTTTCAGAAAAAGATTAATTTTCTAAATTATTTTTACTTAGCGAAATATCAAAAAATAATTTTCTCTTTTCCTTAATCCAGCTCCAATAATTATTTATCAACTATTCAAAATAAAAAAATAAAAAATAACAAGTAATTTGTATTACTTACATCCTATCAAGATAAATATTCCAAGTATAGAAAATCTAATTATATTTTAAAATTGCTATGGTGAGTTGACTGTCAATGTTGATGCAGCTTATTGTTTTCAAATAAATTCAGTTAAAAGATTCAGTTAAATAAAAACCTAAATATCAATTATTATTTACAGTGAAAAATAAAGAATTTAGCTGATTAAAATTGAGGCATAAATAATGAGCATATAGTATATTCTACGAAGAACGGTACCGCTTTACACGAGCACCGTTGTTGAAATTGATGACTTCACTTTCTGTGAATCTGTCGCATTGTTGGATAGCAACGACGCCCTGTCCTCTGTATCATTTGAAGACGAACTTTTAATATTAAATAAACGCGGTTTTATGGGATCAATGACAAGTCTTTTAGACGGTGGTAGTGTCTCTTCACAACGAGTTGACACTCGATGCAAAGACAGTAGCATATTCGGCACGGGGATGCCCGTAACCTTTTCACAGTGATATACTATATCAAGATTTGACGCAGCCCTGTTTAATCGTTTATGTGGAACGTCGTTTTCTTCTGTTAGCCTGAGGAAATCTTGGGATAATCGTTTACAGTTAATATCAGTTTTGACATCATTATTGGCGACTTTCTGGGCTGTGCTAGCCAGTTTACAAGCTCCTCTGCACATATCTACAACAAAATCACACATCACAACTTCAAGCATATCTTGTACACCGTCTTCCAAGCTTAGTATTCCGAATCCAGACCCTACACCTTCGTCAAGCCAATCTACAAGTTGATCAACAAACCTTGAATCCTTTCGCATTAACTTTTCTACCAATTTATTATGGCTATTTGGCCCGAGTTTAACATTCCGTCTGTCAAGCTTTTGTTTGCTTAAGTTTGATAAGCTTCGACTATTGCTAACAACCGAACTTGAAAGTGAAGAATAAATTGGACGAATTAATGATTGGGATCGTTGATTGTGCAAATGTGTTGCTGATGTCAATAAATCAGACTGGTGTGATGACGCAGAAACTTTGGAAAAGCTCGGATTGATCCTCTTTCTTAACTCGGTATCAGCCAATAGTTTGGTTTCAGCATTACGCATGAGACCGACTAATGATTGGCTTAGACTTTTATCATCCATAGCAATAAAATGATTTTATTCTAAAAATAGTATAAACATACTATTTTATTTTTTAGAAACGAAGCATTTCGACATAAACAAAAATTTAAATAAAATTTTATATTTAAAAATATAAACGTTCTGCATAGCAAAAGATAAATTTTCAATAATAAAGAAATCAACTCTGAGTTCTGCGGTATGGTATTAATGCACCATGCTTTTAGATTGTAAAATCTTTGCTTAAATGCTATTGGTGGTAAATAGTTAAATGATAAAAAGTAAACCACTCTCTTGCATTCCTACAAAAGCACATACTAAACTTTTGGCTACTATAAAAGTCAAAATAATAGGCATACCTTATTATAATAATATATAATCTCTATAATGCCGTAATTAAAGGAACAAATAAAATGTAATCTGGTAAACAAAAATTCTAAAAATCTGAAATTCGGTTGCAGATAAATCCTGACGCTATAACAATAATTATGTTAACACTTGACTATGAGTTCAATATGTATTTAAGCTAAAGTTAGAATAGCTTTAGCAACCACTAAAGTAAAATGAACGAGTCTTGTTTGTTTGGAGCGGAAATCCGCATTGAAATTTTTTTATTTCACAAAATAAGTTGTAATGATAAGCTTTTAATCTAAAGATTATTTGGAAAAATCAGTTAAAGCACTAAAAAATTAATTTTAATTATTTTTTAATAAAATTAAAAATTAAATAATTTCACTCATATAAACAAATTTTGCTTGAAATTTAAAAAGGACAAGATTATGATTAAGAATATAATTTTAAAAATCTAAGTTGTTATAATGAGTAAAAACGTTTATTTATTTGAATTCACATATTTTAGTAAAATAGTTATTTAATATTGAATTTACGAAAAATTTTCATATTATAACCTGTGCATATTTTAACGTTTTTTGAATTCTAAATTGTCAAACGATCGTAAACATACATTTATACTTCAATTCAATATGTAGATAAAATCACATGTACATTTTATTGAAACATTATTTGAAAGTACTGAAACTTGGTCTGGAAGAAATTACGAACATATTTAAAAAACTTGATATAACCTTCGATCTAACCCCTGAGGGGGCAGAAGGGTAAAGTCTTTAAGAAAATAATCAACGCCATCCGCAATAAAGCGTCATTCTAAAGTCATCCAGCGCTTCAATAGTGGTATCGGAACGATGGCTATCAAAGCGTCAAGAATCTTCATAAAAACTTCGCCCCCTTTCGCCACAAAATGAGAATCTTAAAACACTATCAATCCCCCTTTCCCGTGATAAGGATAATTAAAGGATTTATTTTTGAACAAGTAAAATATACCATTAATCAAAGCGCTGACTATCGAAGCGTCAGACATCTTCAAAAAGACTTCCCCTACAACTCTTAAGGTGGAAATAATTAAGCATTATCGATATCCCTTATCCATGGAAAAGGAATTAAAAAAAAACAAATTTTTCTGTTTGTAGAATTTTTGGAGCAAGGACAGCCACGAAAGAATCGACAAAACGATAATTAGTGCCGTTTCGTCATTATTTTGTCTCATCAGTGCCAGGTACCTCCCACTACAGGATGCAGAGGAGGACCGGCAGACGGCAAGAGTATGTCAAAGCATACGAAGAGCTAGACATTCTATAGCAACTAAGTATTAAATGCTTCACCAAAAGAATCATTAGCTAAGAGCACTGGTTAACGCCAGCGCATTCTCTCTATTTATCTGCCAACTTCTTATTATATTTTAAGAGAAAAATGAGTATTCCGAGGTAAATTGTTTGTATATCGATGTGGCAGCCACGAAAGAATCGACAAAACGATAACTATACCGTTTCGTCATTATTTTGACTCATCAGTACCAGTATCTCCAACTACTGAATGCAAAGAGGACGTGCAGACGGCACGAGTATGTAAAAACATACATAGAGCTAGCAAACTAATACTTAGTTTGCTAGAGAATGTCTAGCTCTATGTATGTTTTGACATACTAGTGCCGTCAGCCGGTCCTCTGCCGCATCCAGTAGTAGGAGGTACCTGGTGCTGATGAGTCAAAATAATGACGAAACGGTACTTGGTATCGTTTTGTCGATTCTTTCGTGGCTGCCACATCGATATATAGTATGTTATTCATGTAATCATTTTTTTATTTTTTTATTTTTTTACTTTAATAAATTCTTACATTTTTTTGTGTAAACACTGTGTATCCTGCAACTGATAAGGCTTATCAAAGCCGAAACGGTATGCCGTCTTGTAGTGTTGACACATGAAATTCTCTATATGCAGATAGAGGCAGATAGGAGTAATATACAATCCTGATTGAATCACATATCTTATATATACTGATGGGCACTCAGGAGTTCGTTATTCATATGGTAGACCAACAAAATAAAATAAAGCGGTGAAAGCAACTCTTTCAAACGTTTCGCCCTAAAGGGCTTCTTCAATCTAGTCACTAAAATGAACTTTTAGATTGGGCACATGAGTGATTCTATGTGATGCCATCGTCCCATCTTTAAATGTGGTCTCTATTTAACCCGTGGGGACGGTCGCACATAAGTTGTCCAACACATGTTTCCTCTGTTCGTCGCCGTAAAACCGTGTCGTTGGTGCCAGTATCGATGATTGTATAAAAATTGATCAGCCTCGGTTTTATGTACGCTTACACAGTGTTCAGCAATATCATATCTTTCAATAAACTTGATTTTTAGATTACTGCTGCAGTTATTTAGGCGTCGGTTTACCGTCAGACCCGTCTCTCCCACGTATTGTGCGCAACAATACGTGGGAGATATTCACTGCATTAAGCTGCGTATACGTTGTCTTGTGATTCACATATTGATGTATTCTGAAGATATACTTTAGTCCTGTTTTTGCTCATCACGTGATTCGATGTCATGACATTGCTACAATATTTGCGCGCACTTTATTACAGGGATGGCAGGCATATCCATCATTTCACTTTTTTCGAAGTAACCGAGATGAGTTCAGATCTTTCATTCTATTTTTTTATAAGGAATACAATCCTCTGATTCCTTTCTGATTTAGAAAGTTTCGTACGGATATTGCTTATTATCCTTCGTATCAATTACTGTAGATTCCGTAGAGCTTCATGGTATCGGATACATGCAATGCGAATCGATTGATTTTTAATTCCTTGTATCTTATAATCTTTGTTCGTTATTTGTGTTACTTCTCTTAACTGTATCATCCTTTCTACGTGTATTTTTGTTGCTCTTGTAATTGCGCAGTTGATCTCAGGTACTGTATATCCTCTGCCTTTAAATTTTTCTCGTAAGCATTGCATATGCTTATATCTGGTTTGGGGTGTATTACACAGGCGCAAGATGCGCATTGTTTCGTTTTGCATCAAGACTTTTTTATACTAAAATAATGTGAGCTTCGAGGATGTAGGTGCAATTTTATCGCATTTTTATTTCTGTAGATCTGAGTGAGTAATTGGTCCTACTGCGAGTATATCGTTAAGTCCAAAAAGTTTGCTGGTTTGCTCATATCGATTGTAAAGCTTAGAAGCCCGAAATATTGTAAATCGTGCAGGAGTACTTTTAGAGCTTCCTCATCATGTTGGCATGCGACAAAAATGTTTTCGATGTAACGCACTCGTAGTGTTAGTACATTTTGTTGCTGAAGTAAGAATTCCTAACATAGTTGGACCTATAATTGATAACATAACTTGGCGCGACAGGTGTACTTATCGCTGTTCCAGAGTGATAGAGTTTACTATAGTTTATTAGAGTTTACACTATAGTTTACTATTAAAGTAAACTATAGTTTATTATTGAATTTAAATATATTGCCCTCAAGTAATATTCGGAGACCGTCTTCTATTAGTGACATATTCTTTTTATCAATTTTGGACTCAAGCATTTCTTTAATACTCTGATTATGTGGGATAAACGTGTACAGCGAGGATACATCTAAGGTGAAGAATATCGTTGAAGGTCCTAGATGATCATGATCTTTGATCTAGTGAAGCCTTTCTATAAACTCTTCTGTATTTCTGATATAGATTGGCGTGGACTGTGCGAGTAGCTTCAAGTGAGAGTCAAGAAATTTTGATAACGTTTGGGTACAGTTTCCGATATTACTGACAATTGGGCGTCCTTTGCAAACTAGTTCGTTCTTATGCACTTTTGGAAGCATGTAAAATACTCCTGATTTGATTGAAAGGTTGTGTCGAAAGGCATCTGCTGTTGTTTGATCGAATATGCTTAGGAACTATTACTCTAGCACAAAATCATATATTATAACCCTTAGTTTCAAGAGTACTTGCTTGTTAGACTCTTCGTAACTGCCGGAGCCTAATTGTCTCAGTCCCGCTGCAATTTACACTTCTTTCGCCCAAACGACAAATTGTCCGCCATTTTAACAATGATATTATCATCTTGTTTATTTCTTTTAAACCCATTTTTTAATTATTGTTCAAATTTGTAATGTAATTATTGGGTGCTTTTAAGTCGTTAAATGTATTTGGGGAAAAATTCTTCAATAAACACGACAAATCAAATTGGTTGAACTCTCTACACCCGGGCCCAAGAGATAAGGCTCGAAATTGACTGGTTGTCAATTGATTCTTTGTTAGGTTTATGATGCTGTTATCTGAGTTTTAAACTTTCGAACTCGTAACTTGAAACTTCGTTTTGCCGATGGTTCTAATATTTGAAGTTCAGACATCTACATTGAACTTTGTCATCCATGAAAGCTTATTTACTCTCTTTATCAGAAGGGAATTATAGTTCGGTATCGTAGTTGAGTTTTACTGGATCTCCGAGGAGCGCACTGATGTAATCAGACTCTTAGTCTGATTACAATTATGTAATCGCATCTTAGTTAGTTTTTATAATCGTAATCAGATTAATTGATATAAAGTAACTCCATACAATATGACATTGCAAATTCGAACCTAGTTTCTTTCTTTCGATGGTCTACATCAGTGTTTCTCAAAGTGGTCCGTAGCGCCCCCTTTGGGCCTGTTTGACGATTCAGGGGGCGGTAGAGAATTTTTGATTAAAAGGGGGTCCATGAAAGAGAGGTGGGGGTCGGTGAAAAAATGTAAATTTCATCTTCATTACAAATAAACAACACATATTTAAGATTATAAGTAAGCACGAAATAGCCAATTACAATTTATCCTTTTAGTTTTCATTTTAAAATACCCTTTTAAAACATAACACAAATCGCTATAATATTACTGAAATCACAATACGTGTATAAATTTATTGTGGCGCGCCAGGGGCGACCCCATGCCACAGGCGACCCCCATGCTATTTTTGAAGGGAAATTGGGGTTGTTTTTGAGAAATATTAAAAATAGCCCCCATCAAGACTCGAACCAGAACAGTCAATTTGGTAGAGAGAAAACTTACCACTACGCCAAAGCACGTTGTAAGCAACAAAAAATAAAATATTGCTATGATTTCAAACCATAAAAATGTTATTGATTTATCCCTTATGGTGTCAAATGTAGAGAACAAGGAGGAATACGACAATATTATATTGTTTTTAAAGGACAGAGGTGCAGAAGTAGTTTTGCCAAAAGAAGCAAAAAAAAGAATGAAGCGGAAAGCGAAGGCCTTCATGTTACTTGACGAGGTTTTATATCTTAGAGATAACGAAGGCCTGCATAAAAAAGTTTTTCATTCAGATCAGAGGGAATTAATGGAACACGAAGCAAGATTGTTTCATAAAGAACACCATTTTGAAATGAACAGGTTTGAGGCAAAATGCAATGATTATTTTTTCAAAATACAGAGATATCATTCGCAAAGTTGTCTCCGAGTGTGTTACGTGTATACAAGCACATCCGTTGACAACAACTCCGAGACGAAAAAGCTAAAACTCTCATCATTTTTTTCTAAAGAAGTGAAAATAACAGAAATATTATCAGAAGACAGAGTTAAAATAGAGAATGGAGAAGAAATCGAAATTGTTTCTATGTCAAGAATGAAAAAATTTAACATTAAAAAAATATTTTTATTTTGAACGACCCCCAGGGGGTCGCCTGTGGCATGGGGGCGCGCCTGGCGCGCCACATTTATTATAAAATTTCCACATAATCTCTCAAAAATCCTAAAATAAATTATAAGTAAATGTGTCGTTTTTCTTTTAAAATATTATCATAAAATTTTTACTACCTATTTTTCATTTTTTGAGATAAATTACTTATGGAATTCTTTTTGTGGAAATATTTTGTCTTAACAACCAATTCTGAGAAATAAAATTTTTACAATACCCCCAAAAATGGGAAAGCGACAAAAAAGAAGGCACTATAGCATGGAATACTTGAAATTTGGGTTTATAGTTTCTCCAATAAACGAGAAGAAGCCTTTTTGTTTGCTTTGTGAAAGGGAATTGTCAAATAGCGCCATGAAACCATCAAGGCTGTTGGAACATCTGAATAACATTCATAGTGAGAATAAAGATAAATAATTAGAATATTTCCAAAGACTTAAGAAAAGGTTTGAAAAACAACCAAAATTAGAAGATTTTTTTATCTGGTTCAAAACAGAACAATGATGGACTTTTGGCATCTTATAATATCTCTTTGTTGATAGCTAAAGCAGGGATGTCTCATAGTATTGGAGAAGTACTACTTATACCAGTAATTAGAGAGGTTATAAGCACGGTATTACACAAGGAGTCTTCATCTATTATAAATAGAATCTCTTTAAGCAACAGCACTGTTCAAAGAAGAATAGATGAAATGGCACAGGATGTAGAATATACATTATGTGAGTACCTAAGAACGGCTTCCTTTTTCCTTCAATTAGATGAGTCTACACTGCCCAAAAATGAAACTTTGGTATTAGCCTATGTTCGATTTATAAAGGATGGTAGGATATGTCAGGAATTATTGTTTGTGGAAACTTTAAAAACAGATACCAAAGGTGAGTCTTTATTCGATGTTCTGAAGGAGTTTCTCGATAAAAAAGAGATGCCGTTAAATAATATTCTAACAATCGCCACCGACGGGGCTCCAGCAATGATAGGGCGTCATCGAGGATTGGTCGCCCATTTAAAAAATTACGTACCAAATATAATAGCCATACACTGTGTAATCCACAGACAACATCTTGTTGCAAAAAACTTAAGTGTCCGTGTACATCAAACTCTGTGTTATGTTATTCAAGCTATAAACAAGATTAAGAGCAGCTCACTTAGTTCAAGATTATTCAAGCAGCTTTGTGTCGAAAACGACGAAGAATTCAATTCCTTATTGCACCACACCGAAGTTAGATGGTTATCAAAAGGTTGTTGTTTGAATAGAGTTTTGAATATATATAGCTCTGTCATTGAATTTTTTATCGAAAGAGATGATCCAATACACCTAAAGTTAAACGAATCAATAGTATATATATTGATTATTATAAATATATATTTGTAAATAGTTGATATAGCATATTTGACTGATTTGTTTAATTTATTTAATGAAATGAATCTAAAACTACAAGGCAATGATCTAAACTTAATAAAGGCAAAATCTGTGCTAGCAGGATTTGTAAATAAGATATTATTATACAAACAGAATTTAGGAAGAGGCATATTTACACAATTCCCAAATCTTGAATTAGCAAAGCCTTCAGAAGATGATATTCTTGCTTACTGCAGCCATCTTGATACCCTATATTATGATTTTAATCAAAGATTTGTCGATAATTTTACAATGAACATACCTGATTGTATTCTAGATCCTTTTTCGAACATTCCTACAGAAGGATCAGAGATTGCAAGAAGAATTATTGGAATTGAGTAATGATTATGAATTGAAATTCAAATTCAAAAGCGGCTATCAACAATTTTGGTTGCAAAATAAAATTCAACAAAGTTATCCTGAAACATGGGCAATCGTTCAGAAGTTTTTGATTGCCTTCCCAACGTCATATTTGGTCGAAAGAGGATTTAGCGCAGTTACAAATCTTTTGTCAAAGAAAAGAAATCGTCTTCAAATAGTTCAGAGAGGCAATCTAAGACTTCTATTAACTAATATAGAACTGAAAATCAAAACCCTGGTAGACTCGCACCAGATACATCCGTCTCATTAAACACTTAACGCAAACTATTATTTTAATATATGGAGATCGTGCTTAAAATAAACTATAAGTAAATCAGAATTTTTATTAATATATTTTTTTATATCAGGGGGTCCATAATAAATATTGTTTTTTTTTCAAAGGGGCGGCTGACAAAAAAGTTTGAGGAACACTGGTCTACATCTTACCGACTAGGCAAAATGTCCAGTATGATGTGGTTAGGCGATCATGGAATCGATGCTGGTGATCTTTTGATTTATTATTTTATTTATTTGTGTACAATTACACGGCAATAGAAGACGAAGCAATATCAATATGTCAGGTTAAAATCTGGCGTGTTGTGAATCAAAGTGTATGGAGTTGCAATTAATGAAGGAATGATCGCGTAGCTGGTTTCTGCCGCGAAATAACCTTGCGTGATCTAGCAAAATTGCTAAGATAAATGAATTAATCCATCGAAGAATCACTCTACCAAATCAATGATTACATCATTGAAAAATTCTCTTAATTTTTGGATACGCGTTTCTTTACTTATTTACTATGGGTAAAACTTTATTTCATGATTCATTTCTGCAATGAATTATATGAATCCATTCCCTAATCCAATTTCGCTGACACGCTCACTTACATGACCTAATAAATGTCATCATTTATTTAGGCATGATTCTAACCTGAAATTCTAGAAGACATGTTCACGTAAATATATAATGGTGTACACACCAAACTAACACTAAATCTGTATACTTCATGCGTCTGTCGTTTAGTGCAAGCTTTATTCAATACCTGCATGTTCAACGTTTTCGCTCTGTCTAAACTCTTGAGATCAAAGTAATCCTCTTTCGAGTATAATGACCACGAAAAAGTTCGAAATAACGTGAACGATTGTCGTGGATGGAGAAAGCTAGTTATGGTGAAACAAGTTCTGCTGTGATAATTAAAAGAATAGCTACGAGCAAGGATTGGATTGCAACTTGCTCGATGCATATCAGTGTACATTAGTTGCTTGAGATCTGATCGCCCAAGACCTGCTCGCTACCGATAAATCTGTTTAAAGTATTATCAATATGTATACATATTGATATCAATAATATACATATTATTATACATTCAACAACATACGAGCATTAGCTCAAATAGCTGGCTCACAATAAGTTCGTAAATAAATTAATTAGTTTTTAAAATAAGGAAATGCAACACGAAACATTGCTTGATCCATTCGTAGTCTTCTTTTAAAAGCACTAAGTGAACTGCATCCAACGGTGTCTGCATCAAGGTTGTTCCACAGCTCAACAATTCTTCTATCAAATTGCATCGCGCCCAATTTCTGTACTCTGTTTCTTCGAATAGTTAAAGAATGACCGCGAAGAACATTTGAACAACGTAGTTGAACCTTACTCCGAAGACGGTGATGAGGACGTTGGAATAAATGCCAAACAAGGCACATATCCATGTACCGACGGGTCCATGTGACGGTCTCAAGTCCTAATGATCTCAGTCTGTCTTCATAAGGCAGCGACGCCAACGTTGGTGCTAGCTTTGTTGCCCTGCGAAGTACCCTCTCTGATTTCTTATGTTCATGCACAGTACGTGGGTATACAACCGGAGCTGCATATAAAAGTCTACTCAATACATGTGCTAAAATCAGAGGCCGAAGAGCAGTCGGATTAACGCGAACAAACGCGCGTCGAATCATACCTATCATTTTATTGGAGTTGGCACAAGCTTGATCAGTGTGCTTTTTGGTTGATAAATTAGAGGTAACCCATACTCCTAAATCTTTGTAACTATCGACACTTTCCACAATACAGTCCTTATATGTGTAACAAGCTGATGTTAGTTGCTTGCGAGCATTACCAATAATACGCATGTGTTTGCATTTCGAAACATTTATCACAAGCTTGTTTAACGCCGCCCACAACTCCAAATTATCTATGTCAGTTTGCAAATTATCAACATCCTCACATGAATGAATGGGCCGCCATATTTTTAAGTCATCTGCATACAAACATGATCGAGAGCGAATGCACCCAGGCAAATCGTTAACATAAATGCTGAATAAAAGCGGACCCAAAACTGAACCTTGAGGTACTCCAATATGACATTCTCTAGACACAGACAATGACCAATCGACAAGTACTCGAAAGCAACGATCACGAAGAAATTCTCTAATCCAATCAACTATTATGTTTGGGAGTCCTGTATTGACAAGTTTCTGAAGAAGTAGACCATGATCTACTCTATCAAAAGCTTTAGAAAAGTCGAAGAATATAATGTCTGTATCGATATAATGTGTCTTATTCGCTGTCCAATCAAGATGAGCATCAAGCAAATTTGAAACAGTTGAACAACCCTCCCGAAATCCGTGCTGATTAGGGACTAAAATTTTTCCTACACGAAAAAACTCAACCATGTAGCGATGCACAAACCTCTCCAACACTCTACAGCAAATGCAGGTAATGCTCACCGGCCTATAATTCTCGACGGAAGAGCGATCTCCCTTCTTGAAGTAGGGAAGAACAATTGACTGCTTCCACACATTAGGAAGAGATCTTTCCAAGATTGACTGGCGAAAAATTGCACAGAGAGGAACGCAAATTGAGCCTGCTAATCTGCGCAGATAAACAGAAGGTAGTAAGTCACAACCTCTTGAATTATTTGCTTTTAGACGGCGTAATTCGGAATAGACTTTAGCTGGCGTTATCAAATTGTCAAGGTCCAACTCAAGACACGTGTCAGAGTAAGTGTTCAGCACACTAGATTCCATACAAAAAGTTTGATGTTCATTTGCGGGCTCTACTGAAGTGCAATAGTGTGCCGCAAACTCTTCAGCTAGGTCATTCGCAGAAATGTCATAGAAGTAGTGACAAATCGAAGAATCAACAGCTCCCCTGCTTGATAGGTACTGAAAAAGGACCTTTAAATCGTATTTACACTTGTTAGCTAATGCATTCTCAAATGCACACCGCTTCTTTCTCTTCAATGAATTGAATAAATTTCTTGTCTGTTTAAAAACATCATAACTACACTCCCCAACTTTGTAGCGATTGAAGATCAAATTACGAGTCCTCAATGCTGAACGTAACTCAGAATCGAACCAGGGAGAATCTTTTCGACGTGTCCTGCTTCTAAGTGGAGAGAATAAAATAAGCAGCGACTCTAAGGTTCTCTGAAAGTAATTCCACGCGCCGTGTACTCCAACAACAGCGGGATCTGGCCAGGTAGCTGTTGAAAGTATTGACTTAATTGCACCTGTGTTGGTTTTGAAAGCATTAACCACTTGATTTTCACGCGGACCTCGAGTATCTTCTTGAAACCTTAACCTAATGATCAATACGCAATGATCAGACATACCGATCGGGGCATCATAACGGATAGCGTTAATAATCTCACTGTTCGAAGATAAACATACATCTAATAGAGATCTACTGTCACTAGCAAAACGAGTGTAATTTTGAACATGCTGAGTTAAACCACAATAGATGATACACTCCAGAAGGTCATAGGAAGCATGGTCACAAGTAGGAAAAGCCGTATACGAATTCCAATCAACCGAAGGCATATTCAAGTCACCAAGTATTAAAACATTGGAGGTACCTTTAGAATAAAGTTCTACTTCCCCAATCAGTTTATCTGTGGCGGCCAAGGGTGAACGATATACTACCCCCAGAACAAGCGGAGCGGTATGCATGAATTTTACCCGACACCACAAACTTTCGACTTTATTAGAAGAAGTGCTAAGAATAGTTACTTTCACATCGTTGCTCACATAAAGAATAACACCTCCACCTCTTCCACTTTTACGATCACTGCGGAAAACCAGATAACCAGGGATGGAGACTTCATTATCAATAATATCACTATATAGCCATGATTCTGTGATAGCGAGTAATTTAGGACGAATTAACTGAACTCTATATCTCAGTTCATCTATCTTCGATATAAGACTGCGAACATTACCATGGAGTATTTCACAATGCCCCAACATACCTCTGGGAGTATTCCTATCACCCCTTACACATCCAAATAACCCGGACGCTAAACCATTTAGACTCTGATAGGCAGAGTAGACGAGCCCGTTTCGATTACAGAATGCACGCGAGGCGACATGACTAGTGGGCTCCAACTCAGCCAAGTGCGTCGCTTCACAATCTGAAAATTTTTCACATAGAGATTTGTTTCTCCTTTAGCAACACGAGATGATAGTTCTTTTTTAACCTTCGATAATTTTTTTCGTTCTGATACATCAAGATCTTTCAGCAGTCGAATATTAGACCCTTTGAGACGGAACGAGTTTCTCAACATTAAGGTAGCATGAAGTTGGTTATGGAAGACAGCTTTGAGTAGTCGGGGTTTATTATTTAAAGCATTACGCTTACCTAGACGGAAAAGAGCGATAAGTTTAACTTTTTGGACTGTCTCAATGTCACAGGAGCCAAGTACATGTGCCAGAATAGACCTCAAACTCTGAATGTCGTCATTCAGTCGTGCTTGCGCATTCTCGAAGATAGACTCGGGCACATTAGCTAGAATAACTGAGCAACCTCTATTATATATCCGCTTATTTGAGATCACCCTATCGAGACCATCACAGGACACAGCAGATTGTGTATCTGTACATGCACGTAAGCTGGGTATTTGAGTATCCGTTTTAACAATATTCCGCAAGCTAGATAAGTCTGTCTGGGTATGTGAATCATGAGACTCTAAAGAACTTGATGGTGACATCAAGGTGACGTGTGCGTTGCCCGAGGAAACGCACTGACCATCTTTGTTTGAGATATTACGAAATGTCGCATTGTGAGCATTCGGCATCTTCGGTGTATCACTTTGTGAAATCGCTTCATCAGACAGAATATATTTCGAGACTTCGTCATACGGTCTTGACACTGAATTTGGAGTTGAATAGGAAGAACGCAAATATCCCCGCTTCCAAATACGGGATGCTACAGGTCCATTGCTGCCTACATAAGCTCCAGTTGTCCGAGTTCGGTTGTCAATATGTAAAGAAAGATCGGCAGAAGGACGATCAACGACAACGCATGTAGTCATGTCGTTCGTAGTCTGTGATACTTTAGGGACTGTATTATCAGCAATTTGTTGCAATTTGCGATCGCTTGTATTCTCATCAAGGGGAATAACGCAGGCAGTCGTATCATCACCAACCCGCGCATCCACAGGAACTACATTTTTAAAAGGATGTTGAGCTTTGGAAGAGGATATTTTATCGTCCATGAGAACGGTTCGACTTAGAGATTGGTTATGTGCTTCTTCAAATTCGACCAAACGTCTTCTCAAAATATTAAGCTCCTTCACAGCACAAAAGCCACATAAATAAGCATCATCGGAATTCTTTTTTAACTTGCTCATACAAATAGTGGTCCAGGTGTCACACAAATCGTTCGAACACTGGACTTGGACAGATGTACACTCATCAATTATGCTTGCGTTTAGAGATACGGTGTTTACATTTGACTTCTTAGCTTTAAGCTTCGATGTTTTTCGTGTCATTATGTGTTTTGTTCCGCTGGCAAGTTGTTTTGTAAATGTATGTTTATATATTGTGTGTTTAAGCTGTTTAAATTTTTTGTTTTAGTTGTTCTTTTTGTTTAAGTTGTTTAGAAATTATCTTGAACACTTATAACTTTTTCTTGATAATCGTTCTTCTATAATCGTTCTTCTATAATCGTTCTTCTATAATCGTTCTTCTATAATCGTTCTTCTATAATCGTTCTTCTATAATCCAAATCGTTCTTCTAATTAATCTTTATTAATTGTATGTTTATAAGAATCCAAATAATCGTTTGTAATTTGCTAGAACAGTTATACATTTTCTTGATATCAATAATATTTATTGATATTTATTGATATCAATAATATACATATTGATATTAATAAATATATAATATGTTCTATAGCATTTTTAAAAGCTCATTCCTTAATAAATTTTTGTGTAAATTAGGGATTATAAAAAAAATTATTGATAATTATCAATATGCTTGTCGTCGATTAATATGCATATCGTCGATGAATATGCTTAGTATTAATTAATAACGTTAAGTATGATAAATCACGTTAACGTCGATTATTATCTAAAGCAACGTGTCAAATAAACATAGTCATTAAAATTTCAAATGTAACAATGACTACATAGATATATCATCAACTTAAAATGATATATTGTATAATTTGTATAATTTTGTATATTCTTCATATTTAGCAACTCAAAATGATATATCATATCAGGTAATCCATCAAATATACACAAATTCTTTGTCTATATTTAAGAAAATCTTGAATCCAGCTTATAATAAAGCGACTGACTTTATATGACTTAAGGGTGGAAATAAGATTTTGCGAGGCACCCTATCAAAAGCCCGACTAGAGTTGAGAAATATTACGTCGATACAGTACCCGTTAGCAACAAGTCCCACCAAATTTTCACGTGCATGCAATAAGTTCGTACGACATGAACGCCGAAGGCGAAATCCATGTTGTGCATTATTGGGAATTCTCAGCGAACCCACATTATCATATATGTGTCTGTTAAGTATACGCTCAATCACTTTGCATACAACACTAGTTAGACGTATGCCCTGTATTTATTTGGATCATCTCTTTATGATATACATCATATCTTTTCAATCTTTAAGAAAATCTTGATATACACAAACTAATATACATAAAATCTAATATACATACAATTTAATACAATCTAATATACATACAATAACAACCTCACGACAAATTCACTAGATAAACTCACGGCAAACTTACGAAAATCTTAATATACACAAACTAATATACATACAATCTAATATACATAAAATTTAATACAATCTAATATACATACAATAACAACCTCACGACAACCTCACGACAACCTTACGATAAAATTACGGTAATCTTTCGACAACCGTACTGCTGTGAAACTTGACAGTTTTAACGGCTCTTCCATAATACGATAGAATTGCTTGACTAGTTACCGGGATTATCTGACAATTAATCAAACCTACTTTACACCAACTTCTGCGTACGAGTTACATAAGGACGAGAAGTACGAAACATAAAGTACATAACATACAATCATTGGACATCCATAATGAAGGCGACAATGACGAAAATAACGGTGGCAAACAAGCGCAATCGCAGAAAGCAGCGTGTCCCTGACCAAACAGTGCAATATTCTGAAAAACAGGTGGCTTGCGATCAAAAAGATTGTCTGTCAATGTTGGAGCATCCTTGTTCACCCTATTGAATATCAGGCAGTGAACAGTGGCCATTTTACGTGTGGGCTCTGTGCAACACATCAAATCAATGAACTCCAAGCACAAATTGATGATCTCAGAAATCAGATCACAAAGTTGATCTCATCATCTTCTTCAAAACCTCACCAATCGAATCACTTGGCATTAAATAAACTCTGCCTTTCCTCAGAAGATACTTTATGTAGACATATCAATTGGTCGAGAGATACTAGCGAACAGACTAGGTCGATTAGCATCTGGACAAGAGGCAGTAAGCACTCACGAATGTGCGTTACAGTGACCGAAGAGGTTCACCAGAGCATCTCCAGCAATAGCCCCGCAGGCCAAGAATTGACCTTCCCATGTGTCAAAGAATTCAGTGATGGGATTCGCCCTTGCCGCTCTACGATCTCCGTGAAAACCAAAGCTCATCCCGCTTATTCTCTGGATACTCGTTTAGTCCAAAACGAGAAACTGCGTGATCAATCCGAATCGACTGATGGTTCTACTGCCAGTTTCCTAAATAGCACGGGTTTCCAAGAACCGGACTCACAATCAACTGCAAAAACATCTGGAAATCAAGTAGTGTCGACAAGTCGTGAGTTGGTTGCACTTGCTATTGCTGATGGTCGCAAAGTGTCTGGAGATTTGATGACAAACAGTTGCAATGATCGGGAAGAGCAAAGTTCATCGCATATTCGTAATCCTCACAATTTTAGTTCAAGTCACATTATGACTGGTAAACCAAAAAAGCGAATCAATCGGGTAAAGCGCGTAGCGCCTCGCGAAATCGATGTCTTATCCTTCCGAATGTGCCTGAGGCTCCATCATCATACATCACGCAGATAAGAATGGACGCGGATTTAGACCATGTACATTCCGTATTAACTCAGATATGCGCAGGCGAGAGCTGCGACTTTGTCGGACAAATTAAGATGCTTGGTCTATATCGTTTAGATAAGCGGTTGAATTTTCCGAGGTTGTTAAAGGTGGAATTTGAAACTAATGAACAGACTGGATTTGTGATGTCTGTTTCGAACAAATTGCGTGGTGATAAAGTTCGTATCCGTCCTTATTATTCGATGGAGGAAAGAAGCATGATGACGGAAGCTAGGATTGAGTTGAATCGTCGCATTTTGGAGGGAGAAGATAACCTACTTATTTGGGATTTTCTAGTTGTCCGGAAAAGGCCGTTTGTGCGTTGGCGTCCACTCGTAACGAGGGCGATCTCATTTGCTTCGGTTGTTTGATTCCGAATGCTGATGTGCATTCTCGGGATTGCACGTCTCAACGTGCTCATATCATTGGCTACACTAATATTCGTAGTTTAATTTCGAATCTTGATGTCGTTAGAGTTTGGACGCATTCTATGCATACAGTCGTGTTGGCTATTTCTGAGACGTGGCTACACGATGCCATTCTTGATAACGTAGTATCTATTCCAGGTTATCAATAATTACGTTCAGGTAGATGCCATCCTAAGTAGGGTGGTGGAGTAGCACTTTATGTTCAGGATAGGAACATTATTAGCAATATAGTAAGATACTCAAATGGAGAAGGAACTTGGGAGTGCTTAATAGTTGATCTTGTTATATATAGCCTCCACGTTTTATTGGGTGTTCTTTATCGAATACCTAAATCAGCCATTTTAGATGATGAGCTGATGCATATTTTAATTAGAGCTTGTAGTATGCGTGATCACTCGTTCATCTTAGTTGGTGATTTTAATCTACCGACCCTGGTGATTGATCAAGATGGCAACAGTATTATTGGTAACTGTTTCAGTGAGGATAAGAATCTGTGGGAGTTCTTGGTATGTAATCAATTACTCATTCAGCATGTATCTGCTCCTACTAGATTTGGGACTTGATAGCGTACGTTCTATACTTGATCTTGTATTTTCTCAAAGAGATAGTCAGATATGTGATCTATCCCATAATCCTCCAATAAGAGGAAGTTATCAATGTGTTTTGGTGTTTAAGCTGACTATAGCTTCAGATATTCTTGCATTCGATGCCGAACCTTCATTGACGAAGAGATCATGGCATCATGTTGATGTTGAGATGTTACAACAGTTTGTGTCCTCGTTGAACTTTGAGTGTAGTGATGTTGGAAGCCATGAACGTTGGCATTTCATTCGAGATTTACTAATTCGTATATCTGATATTTTTGCTCCGCGTAAATTAATACGTAAAACTGCTTATAAGAAGCCTCCGTGGTTTGACAGTAGTCTACGTGAAACTCTCAAAAGACGCAACACTTTTTTCAGAAAGTGTAGGCACAAAGGTAATTTGATTGCTTAATTCAAACTTGCTCGCAATGCATATAAACGCCTCAGAATTAAGAAACGTATGGAGTATGAGGACCAAATTGTGCAATCTTTAAATACCTCGTCCAAACGCTTTTGGTCATATGTTCGTCAAAGTACGCGTACTTATTGTGCAATCACTAGATTATCATTGTAATGATACTTACCTTTTGACTTGTTATTCTAGATGTATTAGAATAAAGCCTATTCTTCTTTGCTTGAATTTACTCGGTACAATTTATTCTAATACACTGTTACCATGGACAAGATCTTGAAGCCAAACATCCTGGAATTGCATCCTGATGACACGAATGCCGAGCGCACCTGGATACATTGGCTCATACGTTTCAGGACATTCATTTCGTCCTTGGAATCACCGTCCGATAGTGACAAATTTCACATTTTAACGAACCTGGTTTCAGCGGAGGTTTACGACCTTTTTCGAGAAACGGAAACTTACGAAGACGCGTTATCGACGTTATCTACTACGTACGTCAAATCGAAAACGGATTTGTTTCTGTGACATCAATTGCGTAATCAGCGCCAATCATCCAACCAAACAATCGATCAATTCATAAGGCATATCGAATCTCTGGGTCGTGAATGTCCATTCGAGGCTGTAACAGCTCAAAATCATCGAGATTTATTTTTACGCGACACGTTCGTCGCAGGAATCAACTCACCGATAATTCGGCAACGCCTGCTTGAAGCTGCGGTACACAATAAAGCCAAGGCGTACGAGCTTGCACGAACTTTGGAAGACGCGCATACCAAGCAAGCCATTTCACAGAACAATCAAAATTAAATATGGGTTGTGAATCGATGACCATAAATGAACTACATGAAAATATACAACAAGAACTTCCTTGTCAAATACAATGTAACTCGGTAGAACGTCGCAAATGCTACTTTTGTGGAGATACAATTTACAAACGAGATCGATGTCCTGCTAAGAATATCACTTGTCGTACTTGCGGGAAGTTGGGTCATTTCGCACGGGTGTGTAAATCCAAACGACAAATTTCAACAGGTGTCCACTCCGTGCTAGGTAGCACTTCTTTCTTTCAAGATTCTGCCGCGACGCTACCAACAATTCAAATTTGTATAAAAGGGGTTTCATTAAATGCGTTGATTGATACAGGTAGTGCACTCAATTTGATAAGACCTGATATTTCCACTTTGTGCAAACTGGCATCGAACCCCTCAACTATACGTGTGTCTATGGCGAACACCGCATTCTCGACTAAATTGCGACAATTCGTGGTAGCGGATATATCAGCTGATGGCAGACCTTACAAGAATATAAAATTCCATATTTTGTTGTCTTTATGTTCGGATGTTATACTTGGCCGGCCATTCCTTTCAAGACACACTTCGTTACTTATGAAATTCAACGGTTCCGAGCCTTGTTTTACAATTGGAGCTGCAGAAGCTTTGACAGTTGAATCTC
Source organism: Pomphorhynchus laevis (assembly GCA_012934845.2). Lineage (NCBI taxonomy): Eukaryota > Metazoa > Acanthocephala > Palaeacanthocephala > Echinorhynchida > Pomphorhynchidae > Pomphorhynchus > Pomphorhynchus laevis. The sequence continues at coordinate 143,311 of WNNJ02002664.1, forward strand.
CTCAGCTATTCAAATTTCTGGACGAATCCATCCATCCTATCGCAACAAAATCTCGTAGAAGAAATCCGTACGATGAAAAGTTCATTGACAGCCAAATCAAACAACTATTATCCGACGAAATTATCGAACCAAGTCAATCGCCCTGGCGCGCTCAAGTACTCATTGTCAATCAGAACCAAAAGAGACGGATGGTTGTTGACTATTCGGAAACTGTCAATAAATTTACTCAGCTCGACGCCTTCCTACTTCCACGAATTGATGATTTTATCAACAAATTAGCTCCGTATTCCTTTTACAGTTGTCTCGATCTTAAATCAGCTTACCATCAGATTTTGCTGCGCAGTGACGAGCGTCATTATACTGCTTTCGAGGCGAATGGATCCTTATATCACTTCAATCGTCTACCATTCGGTCTCACAAACGCCGTTCCTGCTTTTCAACGAGTTATCAATGGGATAATTAATAGAGAGAAGTTGACAGACACCTACGCTTATCAGGATGATGTCGTGATCGGCGGAAGAAGTAAAGAGCAACATGACAGTAACCTGAAGCGTTTTCTAAACGTAGCCACAAAATACAATATAACCTTGAACAATTCAAAGTGTGTGTTCGCGTCTTCGTGTATACGAATACTTGGTTACCAAATTTCTAAAGGAAAAATGTCCCCTGACCCCAATCGAGTGATTTCAGTTACTTCCCTTGAGGAACCAAAGAACGCAGCATCCTTAAAGCGTATTGTTGGTTTGTTCGCCTACTACAGTTCCTGGATTAAAGATTTCTCAAAGTTGATTCGTCCTCTAATTGATTCTCAGTCTTTCCCATTATCTCATTCTGCACTGAAAGCTTTCCATACTTTGAAGGAACGTATAGCTGAAGCCACTTTGTCAACCATCGACTTTGAATTGCCATTCACGATAGAGACAGACGCAAGTGAGCGATCGATTGGAGCTTGTTTGTCTCAAAATAGTAAGCCTGTCGCCTTCTTTTCAAGATCCCTCGACAAAAACGCGAAACGATTCACCGCCATTGAAAAGGAAGCGCTGGCTATTGTTGAAGCGTTAAGATACTGGAGACACTATTTGTACATCCAACCATTCAAGATTATTACGGATCAGCGTTCTGTTTCATACATGTTCAGTGCTCACAACAACAAAATAAAGAACGACAAGATATTAAGATGGCGTTTGGAGTTGTCCCAATTTAAATTTGATATCCAGTACCGAGCTGGGAAGCTCAATCATGCCGCCGACGCTCTTTCTCGCGACGCGTTCTGCAACTCTGTCTCATTCACCAATCATGATCTTCAGCATCTTCGTAAAGTCCATAGTCAATTATGCCACCCGGGAATTACTCGCCTTTGGCATTTCGTGCAAAAACGGAACCTCCCATTTTCCCTCTCGGATGTTAGGAATATTTCAAGCGAGTGCAAAAGCTGCGCTATATTGAAACCAAGATTTTTTCGTCCACCTGAGGCTAAACTCATAAAATCAAGTATGCCATTTGAACGCTTGTCTATGGATTTTAAGGGCCCAATTCCTACAAAGAACAATAAAAGGTATTTGTTAACCGTCATTGACGAGTATAGCAGATTCCCCTTTGCCTTTCCATGTTCTGATATGACTACACACACTGTCATAGACTGTTTAACCCAGATCTTTTCAATTTTCGGTTCACCTGCTTCAATCCATTCTGATCAAGGTACGGCTTTTACCTCTAAGGAAATCCAGTCATTCCTCTCTCATCACGGGGTGGCGATTACTCATTCAAGTTCATACAACCCTGCTGGCAATGGTCAAGTCGAGCGCCTTAATGGTGTACTATGGAAGGCAATATCATTGCGTTTACATGACCTCGGAAAGAAAACAGATGAGTGGCAAAGTGTATTACCACAATGTCTCAACGCTATTCGATCACTTCTGTGTACTGCCACGAACCACACACCACATGAACGACTCTTTACATTCAGCCGACGCTCTATAAATGGTCATGATCTTCCGTCTTGGTTATCAAACCCTGGCCCAGTCTTAATAAGACGCTTTAATAAAACGAACAAATACGAGAACCCTGTGGAAAAAGCTGAAATTGTGTACGCCAATCCCAATTTTGCTCTCGTGAAGTTACAAAACGGGAGGGAGATATATATATATATATATATATATATATATATATATATATATATATATATATATATATATATATATATATATCAACTCGACATTTATCCCCGTATCCCAGAGTCGACGAAAACCTCAATATCAACTCGTCCGATGGAGACATTCCCTTTGACCTTGAAACTTTGAATTTATACGATGGCGATAAAATGTGTGATCAGGCATCAATAAATGACCATTCAACAGTAAATAGCAATTCTCATTCACGTTCAGATAAGCGTTCTGATGAAATCACTGTCAACCCTGAAAACTTGGATGCAACGAAGTATATCGATGAGACGGTCAATCACAACGAGGAAAACGAACTATCCAGACAGGATAAATCATTTCTCTTAAATACTGATAATACGTGCCAGAGCAACTACCCTACGAGATACTTCAATCGTTCTGAAAATGGGGAACTACGACCTCAAAGAAATCGAAGAAGTCCTGCGTACTTAAATGATTATGTCGTGGGGAGAATGTAATGATACTTACCTTTTGACTTGTTATTCTAGATGTATTAGAATAAAGCCTATTCTTCTCTGCTTGAATTTACTCGTTACAATCATCAAACGGTAAGTTGCTTGATTCCCCTTCTGACGTTGCTAATGAGTTTGCTAATGCATTTGACCTACATAATGCTAGTTCGACCATAGAAGATAGTGTTCAGTCAGTCAGTTTTCCTACATGCATTAGTGCTCCCATTGTATTCAATGTGGATGATGTGGCTTGGAGGTTATCACATTTGTTCGTCTTCATCTTTTTCAGGTCCTGATGATATTCATCCCAATCTACTCAGGGTGTTGAGTCAACATTTGGCTCCTTCGGTCACTAGCCTGTTTCAGGCATCTCTGGATAGCATGAAGGTACCGTCCGATAGTGGTGCCGGTATTCAAAAAGGGTGACCCGAGGATAGCAGACAACTATCGAGCTATAAGTCTTACAAGTCATTTAGGTAAGGTACTGGAAAGGATCATCCACGAACATATATTCAGACACTTGAGCATATCAGGTCAGCATAGCTTTATGCAACATGGTTTCGGAAAAGGACGTTCTTGCCCTACTAACCTTTTGTCTGCCCGTGAGGCCTGGATTGAATCCATGTCTCAAGGAAAGACAGTTGACGTTATTCTGTTCGATTTTAGTCGTGCGTTTGATCGTAATCCCCATAGTCTCCTAATTCAAACAGTGGCCAGCTATGGCATTAATAGCTCAGTTATAGGATGGATTAGAGATTTTCTATCTAATAGATCTTTCAGAGTACGAGTTGGTAGTACCCTATACTTATCACATTTAATTACGTCAGAAGTTCCTCAGGGTTCTGTACTAAGATTTTTGTTGTTAAACATGTTCATGAACAGTTTACTCACACAGCTCCATTGTCCGTGTTAAGCCTTTACTGACGACATCAAAATCTGGTGTGAGGTCATATCTGCATATGACCATATCCGCTTACAGCGTGACATTGACAGGGTTTATACATGGGATGTTAATATTGGGGTATTGTTAAACATTTCTTATGGAAGTTCTTACCTTTGGTTTGGTTGAAATTGATATGTTTGTTTAATGTGTTTTAATGTACAATGAGCGGGCAAAACGGCCTTCTCGGTTAAAGCTCTGTATATAATAATAAAGCGACTGACTTTATATGACTTAAGGGTGGAAATAAGTATTTTATGGGACACCCTATCAAAAGCCCGACTAAAGTCGAGAAATATTACGTCGATACAGTATCCGTTAGCAACAAGTCCCACTAAATCTTTACCAGCATGCAATAAGTTCGTAAGACATGGGCGACATCCATTCTGTGATCATATGTGACCATTCTCAATGAACTCAAATGATTATATGTGTCTGTTAAGTATACGATCAAACACTTTGCATGCATCACTGGTTAGACTTTTGCTCTATAGTTATTTGGATCATCTCTTTCACTATTTTATAACCATAATCATTTTCAGGCAGCAGATAACTTGGAGATTCGCAAGTTTAGCTCAAATATGGAAGTTAATGGCTCAGCCAGAACAGTAGCAAGTAGCTTAAGAAGTTGGGGTGGCTATCATCTGGACCTGCTGTTGATGATCTAGATAACTTAGCCAATTCAACAAAAACCTCATGTGCTGTTATTATTATAAATGGAGAATTAATTTCTATATATTGTGATGCTGCATCTCCACATACGCTAGAGAAATCAATATTCACATATTTCGTTACAAAATTCTATATCATATCAGGTAATACATGAAATATGCATCCATTCTTTATATATTATAGTTTTGAAGTTTATAATCGGGAGTTTTTACTCCAACATTTTTTAAATTAGACAATGAAAAGGCTTTCTGTTATTACTATTTTATTTAAAATGTATATAACGAATATATCTTCAACTATTGTTCGAAAACGGTTTAACCATTAACACACTCTGAAAATTACGAATTTTAAATTTAAGTTTATCAACACTTAAGCTTGGGCAAATATGTGTATGAAATGACTAAGCTTTCGTAAAATATATATATCAATAGTAAAGCGTATAGAGCGTTAATAATCGTATTTTAAAATGTTCAAGAAATTTTTTAACAGAACACGGAAAGAAATAAAGCCAAACGAACAGTCTGTAAATGAATCAGACAATGTGCAAACGCGAAATAGCAGCATATTAGTTCATGAAAGCAGACACGTTACAGGAAGCGATCAATGCAAAGTAAGTTGTAAAACTGATTTTAAAATATGCGAAGATGTAAAATGTTTAAAATGGCTTTTATAATAAATTAAATAAAATTAAAATAAAATTAATTTAAATTAAACAGAAAATTTTATTTAAATTTTAATTTAAATCAGACCGGCTATTTTGTCTGCTTTAAATTAACTGTCTAGTATTGAATCATACAGTTATTTTCTCAGATGTTATCTTGTCACGAGGGCGGTGATATCGAATATAATGCTGCAAATTGACTCTGGTGAATTTTAGCTGGAAGACCAAGAACTTCTTCGATAAACTTCTATTTGAAAGCTTCAAGTTGTAGGAAATTTTGAATGAAAAGTTTGGTCTACAAGTTTTAGATTATTTATGAGTAAACTGTTTCTAGTGGCTTTAATAAATCGAAATCATAGTGTACCGATATGTTGGATAATTTGCTGAAAGGGCCTACAGAAAAATCAGTCAAAGTAGATAGGCCATGACAAATTTGTGATATTCGGGCGAAAGTTAGAAATCAGAATAATCATGTTTGCATAGACATTTTGCATAATGTTTTAGTTGCATAATTACTAAGTTGGTAGAGGCTTCGTCACTCACTGAAGAAAGTAAGAGTATAACTCTGGCTTTCAGTGAATCTTGGTTAAGCTTAAACGTGTATGATTCGGAATTGGCGATTACTGGTTATGCATCGCACCATTAAAATCGTAGAAATATCAGGGGTTGAGATGTGATCATGTACGCATATTATACAATTATGGTCAGTGTATTACATCACGATAATGAAGATTTTGGTTACAAGTCCATATGTTGTCATGTAGAAAATCGTGATTATTCGGTTATTATTGGACTTATATACAGGGCTTCATAGACTTCGACTAAACATCTTTGAGAAAAATTAAAACGATTTGTCACTTATGAAAGATTGATGCTACTAGGTGATTTTAATATGCCTTGTATGAACTGGTCGAATTAAGCCCGTTTGAGTAGCAGTGATTGTGAATCTTCTGGACTATTTGTTTCAATAAACGAGCTGAAATATTTTAAGTACGTTACAGAGAATACAGTCAAAAAATAATCTTCATATTAAAATTAATTATCTATAGGCAATAGAGAATAGTAATCATCACAGTATGTTACTAAATTCACGTTCATTCTACGTTGTGAACAATTGTCAAAACTAACTCAGCATTTTTTAAAGCGGATTTCGATATAATTTGTTGCGATCTTGATCACCTCGTTTAGCTCAACCTTTTTATGTTGGATTGGAAAGCAAAAGGTTATATTTTCGTGACATTTCCTTATCTCGACAGATATGCAGCTTAGCATGTTTCGCGCTCCAGTAAATACAATAAATCGTATTTTTATGAAGAATTGAGTAATCTTCTGAAAGAGTGTAAGACTTTGGATCGACAATATCGTGTATCCAAAAGAAAAGAAATAAGTGTACGTCCATTAAAAGACTAAATAAGCTTATTTTTAAGAAATTTGTTGCTAAAATATAAAGGCCGAGAATTTTTTTATATTTTGCTTCATTCGAAAAATCGAATTAATCGAAAAATTATTTAAAATCGAAAAATTCATTCAATGTTTCATTCGAAAAATCGATTGAAATGTAAGTATTTCCCTTTACGTGTACAAAATCAAAATAGTCACTAGAACATTTGATGAAACTCTTTCCCGTAAGAAAATGATCAATCACTTTTTACAGATCATACAGATTGCAATCGATAGGATAAATACTCAACTTGAACGATTAAAACGCAGTCACTCTGCTTGTCCTGACGCATTACCATCCGACTCCGAGAATAAGCTGACCATTGTATCGAATATTTATGTTCTACTTGCTGCAATCGAAAATCACACTCGATTTGATGAAATATATAGTTATTTCCGTATTTTAAAAGGTGATATGTCTTGTGCTTAGAATTTTAGATCAATCAGTCATACATGCATTTGCAGTACTATAGCGAATTATTGATGAGTCCGATGTTTGCGATCTTCAAAAAGACCTGGATTCCATAAATATATGGTGTATATACAATGGGCTGATGATAAATGAAACTAAATGTAGACATATACGGATCGGCAGCCCATATATTCGTTGCTCTTATCAAATTGGAAACATGTCGATTGATTCCACAGATAAAATCTATGATTTAGGGGTATCTACGCTTAATACACTCAATATGAGCGCTCACGTAAATAAAGTTTCGGCTAATTGCCGTCGTACTATTGGCATCATTAGACGATCTTTTGGATCACTAGAGGTATGCAGCTTCAGAATAATATACAAGGCCCTCATCGGATCTCGCATGCTCTACACATCTCCCGCAGCGTATCCACATCTGCACAAGAACATTGTGGCTTACGAATCGATTTTCCGGTCGACTACTCGTCTTGTTCCGCTGTCAAAGACCTGCCGTTTGACCAGAAGTTAGAAATCCTAGGTGTTTCAACGGTTTGTGAAAGTTTGGTAAAAGCTGATCTTATGCTGGTATAAAGGGCAATTTTATCGCTCACTCATCCCCTCAACTTCATGTTTTGCCTACCCAACTCCGAGCAGTTACGTGGACATCGACTAACGCTCAAACGTCGTAGAAAAGTCCATCGACATTATCAGAATATTAGAGATCGAGGAATAAACAGTTGGAACAGGATCCCGTCATCTGCAATTGAATGCCGGAGTATCCGAGAATTTTGGCGAGCGTTGAATAGTGTATCGCTCTTATAGGAAGTCGAACCTGATTTGGATTGCTTTTTGTTTTACTGACATTGTACTTTTACATTAAGATCCAGCCAAACGAGCCACCGCTCATCGGTGTTGTAGGTTGATGTTAATGAGTAGAAAGTGAGGCAGAGATTTAAAGTTTGTGTATTATTGAAATTATCTATAAAGTTTGATATGTATTGTCCAAATTCATAAAATAATTTTAGCATCTTACCTTTGCTCAGCCATTGTGCTTCACGGTAGTAGCATACATCTTCACTTGTATACTAATAATAATCACGTATCTAGCAAAATAGCGATAAAAATAATATTGATTATGTGATTTGCATAATAAAATTCGAACGAAGATTGCGGTCGCAATAGTCAAGAGTTCTTTGTTTTGTCAACGACGATGCGGTACTTATAAGCAGAAGCTCGGCTAATACCTTGGAAAATTGATCCTTCTCGTAACCTGCAGTTAGTGTTTGTTTCTATTCCAGTTTGCACTGGTATAACCATTTTTCTTCACAGTTAGCATGTTTCGCGGAAACCTGTAATTTAAAGATAACGTTTCAGTCTTCGGTAGGGCATATATATATATATATATATATATATATATATATATATATATATATATTGCTTGAACGTAATATTTACAATAGAGGATCCATACACAGGTATTTCCACTTGCGAAACAAAGCAATTGGTGTGGATGGTAAGTGAAAACATTAAGGATACATTTTAGATTTTCTTTGATTATTGGCTTCGTCTATTTAACCGTGTTCTTAGTGGTTCGCCAATCCAAGGCGTTTATAAGCAGGTTATTCCTAAGTAATTGTACAAAGTTAAAGGTAAACCCGTTAAACATGAATATGTTTAACGGGTTATGAATCCTTTACTGTTTAGGCTGTTTATTTCTGATTTGTCCAGCCAAGTGTGCTCCGACGAGACAAGTAGCATATGAAAAATATGTATTTTAACGTGGCAAATGCGTGCCAGCGCACGTTTACATGACCACAACAAATGAGGTCTCTTTCCAGAGAGTCCGGCATGAAAAACACCGAGGAAGACGATCTCTAGACATCCTCAGAACGTGTCACAGCCACTTTAACTGACTTTCTTCGATGTGGAGAAGCAGCGACTTTACTCCGAATCCATCCCGGATAACCGAAATCCAAACCTTACATCTAAGGCTAGGACCGGTCACACCGCGAAGGAACCTCATTTCGGTCGCCTGTGCATGATATATTATCCTTTAAAAAGATTTATTTTTACTTGTCAAATTCGTGCCGGCGTACGCTTACATTACCACAAAAAAATCTAAATCAGGTGTCGAGAAGATGGCAACGGAGGCGGTATTTGAATGTGATAAAGAAGGGAGCGCGGCGAACGTTCAGAGGGATCTGGTTCCAGGTGAGTTGGTTGGCGACGAGGATGGATCGGAGACCGTAGTTGTTGGAGTAATTGGGAACATGGAGTAAGAGAGAATGACGGAAACGCCGCGATATAAAGATGGGGCGAGTGCCATCTAAGAAAGGGAGGTTGATGAACGATGGGGAGCCGACAATGATGAGACGAAAAGTTACGAGAAGAAGCGGTGTTAGATGCGGATGTGGATGGTTGGCCAGGAGAGCATGTTAAGATATGTGGATGTGTGGTCGAAGCGACGGAGACGTAGGTGCTCTTGTACGGCGGAGTTGATGATGCGTAGTATGAGTAGGATGATGGATTTTGGAGAATTGGCGAAAATACTGGGGCAGTAATCGATTTTAAGCAAGATAAGCGGTGAAAGAAGATACATACAAGAACGGAAGTCAATAAGGTGGCGGATACGGCGGATGTCACGAAGAATTAAATTAGACGAGCGGGGCTTGTCATGGACGAAGGTTTAAGGGAAAGGTGATCATCGAAATGGAAGCTTAAGAAAGTAAGATTGTGGACTAGTGGGATGATTGATGAGGCAAAATATACAGGGGAAGCAGATATGTTAGGGTTACGAGGCAGGATCTTGATTATTTTGGACTTGTCGGGTTTAGAACGAGATGAAAATGGGATAGACATTTGTAGATAGAAGAAAGGCAGTTTGAGGCAGAAATGCCGATATCATGTATGCGATGGGCGGGTGCATGAGCATAGATGAGTATGTCATCGACGTATTACATGACATTAAAGGAGTAAGGTTTGATAAACGATAAGAGATCGCCAAGCAGAAGCGAGAAAAGCAGGTTATTTCGAACTGAACCTTGTGTGACCCCGCAGAAAACAGAGATGGGAGGGGAGGATGATGAATTAGAATCGACGCGAAAAGAATTGTTGTATAGATGAGGCAAACCATGCTACGGTGGAGGAATAAAATCCGTAATCAAAACGAAGGCAAGGCGAGAAATGATGATAGAGTGGTCGACGATGTTGAAGGCGGAGGAGAGGTTGAGGGAGATTAGAACACTATATGAAGCCTTGTCACGAGATATGAGTAGGTCGTTGTAAATTTTCATGCAGGCGATTTCTGTGTAATTATTAGAGCGGATGGCGGATTGAAATGGAAGGTACAGATTGGATGTAGAGAGATGAACGTTGATATATTTTAAGATGAGGCGTTCTAAGAGCTTAAACAGAGTAGGGAGGAGTGAAATGGGGCTATTGCTAGAATGAATGGAGGGCTCGAGCGATTGTTTCTTAAGGAGGAGACGAACAATGGCGGATTTCCATTGTGAAGGGAAGATACGACTTCAGATGGATGAGTAAAACAAGGTGGTGAGGAAATGGGTTATCGATGAGCATATGGATTTAAGTATGGGGTAGGCAGCGGATTGGCAGTTGAGGTTTTGTTGGCCAAGGACATAAAGACAGATGATTCTTCCGCAAGTGAGACAGGGAGAAGATGAAAGAGTTCTGAAAGGATGAAGCGAGGTGAGGAAGAGTGGGATGGAATGGAGACGGGGGTGAGAGATTAACGTGGATACTTTTGTCTGAAGAAATGACGAATAATCATGGAGATTGATGTTGCAAGGCAAATAGGAGCGAGCGAGAATTGAGTTAAAAGTATATCATGGAGTTTTAGAGTTGAATGAAGTGATGATTTTATGCTACCAGAAGGAGTTGCATTTGGTACGTAGTAGGTTGAGATGAGACCGGCGATGAGCAAGATAGGAATCACGGAAAGACGGAGTGATCGAACAGAAATCACGTCTGAGAGAGCGGTGATGAACTCGAAAAGAATGACGTGTCGACGCTTTGAGAGTAGGCATTAGATGTCAAACCATGGGGTGCGGTGCAAGCAACGGTGTGGGTGAGGCTTGAAGGGCAAGAGAAGATCGAGAGTGGATGTGAGTTCAGAGTCGAAAAAAGCGAGATCATGAGGAGAGGAATATGTTATTGTGGGATAGGATAGAGACGATTTGAGTAAGGCAGAGGGGAGAAGGGAGAGGTCAAGATTTCTCCAAGGGCGACGTAGGATAGTAGGTGTGTGAGGAGGATGTGGTTGTGAGTGAGATCAAGGGTGACGAGAAAGTGATCGGATAGACCAGGATCGAAGATGGACAGTGAGGTGTAAGCAGCAAAATGATCGCGGACAGCGATGATGACGAGTACCCCGCCAAGGATATGTGTAGGGGCAGTGGAGATGGGCTTGTAGTTATAGTTGGATAGAATGTTGAACTGGATGAACTCGGTAGGAGATGGGCGGTCGAGGCGGATGTTGAAGTCGCCAAGAACGATTGAAGGGATTGAGAACAAAGAGCAGTGGGACAGAAGGTCAGCGAGTTCGGTAAAAAATAAGGATGTAGGAGCAGATGAACTAGGACGGTATACAATGGCGAGATCAAGAGTGATCGGGTTAGAAGAATGACAAGTGAGCAGTTTAAAAGAGCAAGGACTGAAAGGGGAAGTGATTTTGTGAATAGACGCGGGGTGACGGGCAAATACAATAATGCCGCCATGGTTAGAGAATTTAGAAGGGGATGAGCTGATGGGGCGAGCGAATTCGACTAGTGAGCAACCGGCATAGAGCAAACGGCGGATGGTGAGGTCGTCAGAATAGGAGTGCTTGGATTCAGTGAGGCAGAAGAGATCGATGGATAGCTTGGTGAATAGGTTGAGGATGAGATCGGATTTATTGAGAATAGATCTAGTGTTGAGGATGCCGAGGCGGAAGCCGTGTGTGGTGGTGATAGGGGCTAGTGGAGAAGACACATAGGAGAGATTGAGCGCCATCGAATTTTTAGGTGGGTGTTGACAACCTGAAAATTTCTGTCGATGTTTCGGATGGAGAGAGATGTTTCGCTGTTTTCCTCGCGACGGCGTTTTTCGATGCGGGCAGATGAGAGTTGATTTCGGAGGGGGTGCGATAGTTGAAAATGCGAGTGGCTGAACAGGACATGAGTTTGAATCGTTGGGAGAGGACAGAGGAAACGTGAGAGCGATGCTTGAAAACAATTTTTACGAGAGGGGACTGGGAATGATTAGATTGAGATTTGTTTAGGCGGATGAATGCAACAGGAGAGATGTTGTTGAAAAAGTATGGTTTATATGCAGGAGCAAGATACGAGATGATGGATCTGAACGCGGAAACATCGTGGTCGAGACGTGCTTGTTGAGATAAAGAGGTGGAAGGAGTGATATTAGTGACTATGACGCAACGATCACGAGAAGAAAAGCATTTCCATAAATGAGGACGAGTAACTTGAATTGGTGAGATCACGATAGGAGAATTGGGAGTTTAGGATATCAAGGGAGTATGTTTGACAGCGGAAGACAACGAGAATTTGGATAATATAAAGGGTGGTAAGCGATGTGAGGAAAAGTTGAGTGGAAGGATTGTGGAAGTTGGTGGTGGTGATTTTGATTGAGGGATGTAGATTATTGAGAAACGAGACAGAAGGAAAGAGACGGGGGTGTCGGGAAGGGAATACGTGATTAGAAGTGCATGTGGTGACAAGATCAGTGGGTTGACAAAGGACATCAGAAACGACTGGGGTGGTTTGACTAGACACGTTGGAGGTATGCTAACGATCTCATTATATTGAATGCTAAGTGCGGACGCATCTCCAAAATTTTACTGAAGTATATTAAATGAAAAAGGCCCTTGATTACTTCCCGATGCGTCAATGTAATTGAAGTGGGACGTCCTTCACCTTGTCGAAATCAGAGACGGAAAAATTTCCCTCTCTGCTTCCAGTCTCGACAGGTGAAGTCATTTCCCCACGGGCATTATCTTCATTTCTTAGCGCAAAGCTCCAATCTTTTTCTATCTTTGGCAGTTTTAAAGAGGCTAATGTCTGCGTCGACGAAGCAATCCGTGTCTTTGATTTCAGTGCTTTCTAGATTTAGCAACTGATGTAGGTTGATTTCGAAGCTCAACAATCTTTGACATAAGTTTTTTTTTTATCAAATCGGTCATCTTATCCATTGATTCTTGGTGCTTGGCATAAACAAAGGGTAAGAGGTCTGAGTCGGACATCCTGTTATTATTGGCGAAGCACGCATCGGCGAAGCTGGCTGGCTTCATCTGAGCTACCAGATGACGTTTATTGTAGTTTTTAAAGGAAGCACATTTTCTCGACCAGGCTGGGTGGACTCTCACACAGTTAGAACAGTGCGGGGATCTATCGCATTTTTCTAAATAGTCATCCAGAGAGCCACATATTCTAAAAGAGCATGGAAGAGGACACATAACTCTAATGTGCACATCTCGGCGGACATTACAATGGGGTAGATCATATAGTCAGTTTCGATCAGAGTAAATACCAGATTATGTCCCAGGAAAGGGCTACATTTGGAGTGAGCTAGACACTCGACCACGTCAATCTTGGCAAAACAAAATGCCACGGGAATCGTCAATCCTCTCTTCTCTGTAATAAATCTGTTATTTATAATCTTAACAACAATAATAATTTATTTAAAGTGGCAAATGCGTACCAACTGCACGCTTACAAATCTATTAACTAAAAAACACAACAAAAGTCAAATAGATAAATTTCTTAAATTGTTTAAATGAGATCAGATTTGGCGTTTGAAACATGGTATGAGGTTGAGTGGCGTATATGAATGGGCAGATGATTCCACGAGAGAGGAGCAGTCACAAGGAAGGAGCGGAAGCTAAAATAGGTAGAGTAGTTTGGGACATGTGGATGAAGGGAATTACGGGAACGCAAAGAAAAGTAATCAGGACGCGAATTGTCGAGAAAAGGAAAGTTGAAAAATGAAGGAGTAGGAAAAGTTACAAGACGGAAAGCAATGATAAGAAGACGAATTTGAACACGATAATAAATGGTAGGCAAATCGAGAGAAGCAAGATGGTGAGATGTATGATCAAAACGACGAAGACGGAGGAGAATTCGGACGGCTGCGTTTACGATGCGTTGTAGTGGAATAAGAGTGGATTTAGGTGAGTTGGAAAATATACTAAGCCAGTAATCAAGTCTTGAGAAAATGAGAGAAGATATGAGAGTCATACAAGAAGGGAAATCGATTAATCTACGAATTTGACAGAGGTTGCGGAGAATCAAGGTAGATGAGCGTACTTTATCTCTAACGAAAGTTTAAGTGAAAGTCGGTTGTCGAAATGCAAGCCTAAGAAAACGAGATTTTCATTGATAGAAAGAATTGTAAAATTTAATGATACGGAGGGTGCTCTAAGAAGGGGCTTCGAGGAAGGATCCACACTATTTTGGATTTATTAGGATTCAGAGTAAGACGAAGAGAAGAAAGATTATTGAAAATTGAGCCAAGACAGTTTGAATCAGAAACACTAAGATCATTAATACGATAAGCAGGTGCATGAGCATAGATGAGAATGTCATCAGCATATTGTATAACATGGAAGCTAAATGTATGAAATTAAATGTATGTTAAATGCATGAAATTAAATGTAAGTAAAATGTATGTAAGTATTTCAATACTTAAAATCATGTTCAAGTTCTAGAATGTCTTCATTTGACGTGTATGTCGGGATGTTGTTGATTTTCAAGGTTGCTTGAATAGGCTTGTATAAGATTTTACAACGACTTGAATGTTTTTATTGAGTCCATTAAATCACGGGCAAGCTCAGGGGTGCAAAATGATATCCTAACCTCTACCCACTAATATTTTATTAAATGAAAAATAACTCTTTATTTGAAACGTGCAGAGAACTCCCTAAGAAGGAAGATGTTGAAAACGTTGTTCCTTGGTAGAGATTCCGTAAATTTAATAGAAATTAAGTTTGTCAGTTTAAGTGCAGGGGGAAGTGTTCCCTGCTCATCAATATATCCAGTAGACAACAAACCACTTATCTTGTCTGCAATAAGACGATGTTGTTGCTTTGAGCCAGTATTTGCTGGTGATTGGCAGTTTTATGCATATTTGTCAAATCCTTCGATCGTCCGAGCATGTTGTTATTCAATGATTTTTTGAAAACGAATAATGGGCTAAATGACTAGTTATGAAATGCCATGTTATTAAACGTTTACAACAAAAAGCGAAGAAAAAAAACGAGGATCAAAGAAAAGCAATAAAATGCATTTTTCTGGAAATGCAGATACAATCTCAAAGATAAGTGGAACAATCATGTATAAGCATTATCAGGCTTCGATCAAGATAAACAACATATCACACTTTCTATCTGGAGATGATTTAAAGAAGCTAGAAAATGAATATGATATTTCCAATGTCCGCTTAGTCACGGGGGAGGATGGCCTTTTTTATTCCCGTGACGTCCGGCTCAACTTACATAATCCACGCCCATTCTCCAGCGAATAACGTATGTAACCCTTTTTTGGGTCATAATTTATCCTTCACAGTGGTTAACTTTGACGGACTGACTTTCCCGATTGTAATTCATGTCACAAATGGGGCAGGTATTGGGCCTCGAAATGCTCTCTTCCTAGGAGGTGTGGAGTCTGTGGTTCCTCTGAGGATCATACTGGCGATAAGTGTGAAAAGCCGCCACATTGCATTAACTGTGACGAGAACCATCCTGCATGGTCCAGAAAGTGAATCCTCATTAAATCATAAAAAACAGGTGTTGCGGACCTCATGCCCTTCCGGCTAACTTTCCCGAAGCGGCCAAATCTAATTACAACGATATTATATAGACGCAGACGGAAAAAATAAAGATCATAGATGCAAGGCAACAAGCCAACATGCAGGAACTACTTGAACTTATTCTACACTTATCCACAAAGCTAGACGAAGTATGGACACTTCCTGTGACTACTTCAAAGACAAAAAAGGCCCATTACTCAAATAAAGAAATGTATCCTTACAAAGCCTTGTTTCATTCAAACTGGCGAAAAAATAAAAAGGATAGGAACTATCGGCGGTTTCCACGGGAAATGAAGATAACACTGTGGGCAAGTATCTTTACCTAGCCTGGCCGAGTGTGAGAGGGCAACCTTCTCACCTCTAGTCCTGACTAGGAGGAGGCATCCCGTGGAATTCGGGAGGTGCTTCCGCCTTTAACCTTTTATCTGGTAGAGATGCAGATGTTATAGTCCTTCACGAGTCGCGGTCTATCCGTCTTCCTCATGACATTATTCGATTTATCCCTAAGCACATCTACACCCACTTTACTCCGTATATAACCTTTCCACACTCCTCTTTATCTCAAGGTCTTTTAACCCTAGTCAAGCGCTCCTTAATATCATCCCTCTTACTGAACTTTTCTTGTCCAGCCCTGTGTTGTTTAGCTATATCACTCTGTAAAAACGGTAAACGCATCAGCATTACCAATGTCTATATATGACCGAGATAAATTCACAAGAACCGTGACCTCCTCGATCGTATATTAGGCAGCGGTTATGACATGTTACTTGGTGACTTCAACGGCAGAATTGATCGTTGGACTAATGCAGCAGTCCGCATAGCCTGGAACGACTTTCTTATTCACAAACCACCTCCCCCCACCTTTCATTGCTCAACAACTAATTTTCTCCTCTACATTTTACTTCTACATAAGATATGGTTGTTGAAACCCATCTGTATTGAGCAGTCGCGACAACAACAGACCACCTCTCATGGCCTAATTCGATGATGGTTAGGCTGCTTACAAGGAAGTTTCACTTTGATACAATTAGAGTGGCCTTCTTTCAGGCAGCTATCCAACTCTTACTAGAATTGGTAATAAGAGTTTGACCAAATTTAATTCCTACCTTTCTTCGCAAGCTACCGCGTTCCTTTCGACTACTTAAATATTTTGTAGCATTTAAAATGCTACATATATGTATCATTTTTTAATCCTATAAAGGTCGAATATACAATCCCATTCCAACAAAAATTAAGGTCCTAGCTAAAATGCTACACCTTCTTAATCTCTCTTTTTTCCGCCAGACAGGTCCTCTCGAATGAATACTAGAACACTAGATATAGGTTGCAGCTTAGTAGAGATAGGGCGAGCATTGTTTGCCTTAACCCTTCTCAGTATTCTTTTGGAAGATATTCAAGGAGAAGTTTGTCTGCAGGAAGGAGAGAACCTTGGGTTTGATCGGTAGCATAGGCCTCAACAAAGTTGTGCAGGAGTTACTGCCTTTCACAAATTATGGATCCACTCAGTCCTCCAACCAATCCCGTTATAGGGTGACTTCAGGAGCAAGGACCTATCTGTCACAGATATCCTAAACTCCCGGGGACCTTTTTCGGGCACCTCCAAATCCCATGCGCCACTATTCACTCATGTCTGTCAGCTTTCGACAGATAATTAGAGAAAGGAGGTCGCCATCACAATGCTTTTAGCCTTACCGTCCGATGTTGCCACCATCAACATTAGCTGACGAATATTTTTTTCATAAAAGAGATCGTTTACATGCCCTAAATACCCATAGCCCATTTCGATTCAAAACTCCCTCTTCTCTATCTAGGAAAAGCGCTTGTGCGTAGAATCCGCGACCATCTAAGTATGCATAATTTGATCCCACTAAGTTTTCACGAGTTCGTCAAAGGTCGCTTAGTCCGTTCAGCCATATGCGAAAGCCTTGGTTTTCTCTTGATAACAATCATCAGCTTGCTGTAGTTGTTTCCCTTGATTTTTCCGCTGCGTTTGACCTTACTTCCATTAGGATAAAACCTTACTAACACCCAAACCTTACTAACATGGTAGAACCTGAGTTAGTTTAGCTTTGAGCTTCGCGGGACATGATACAGCTTAGAGCCATGATATTCACTTTTAAGGGCTAGGGCAATACTCTACTCAAACCTGTCTAACATGATAGAAGTTATGTTAGCATAGCCTTGAGGACCAATCTACTCATAACGTACGCTGCTAATTAAAAAGCTTCCTCTGAGTATGTTGCAAAAGGAAGAGTGAATCATACGAAGACGATCAATGATCGATATGCAAAATATTTACAAAGTCTAAAACGAGATATTTAATATTCTATAGTAAACGTTTGTTTCTATGTGAGCAATATGAAATATTATAATCTTTCTGAAAAAATGTACAAAAACCTTAGGATTCTAAATTTTGTAAATATTTTTAAAATAAATACTGAACCAGACAAAGACGAGCAACCTGCAACGTATTTGCTTTCGATCTACCCCTTGAGGGGGAGATTGGGCAAGTCTTTAAGAAGAAGCTCGACGCCATGTTATAATTCACATGTTATAATATGAAAATTTGTCGTAAATTTTAAATTAAATAACTTTTTTACTAAACCATGTGAATTTTAAAAAGGGTTAAAATTGTAAGAACAATTCAGATTTTTAAAATTATATGCTTAATCATTATCTTGTTCTTTTGAAATATCAAGCAAAAGTTGTTTATATTATTGAAATTATTTGATTTTTTATTTTATTAAAAAATAAATAAAATTATTTTTTTAGTGCTCCAACTGATTTCTCTAGTTAATCTTTAGATTAAAAGCTTATCATTATATCGTGAAATTAAAAAATTTCAAATAATTCAAAATCTTTTTTAAATAATCTTTTTTCTCGACGCCATCCCTAATCAAGTGTCATTCTGGAGAGCGCCATCGCTTCGATATTATGATCCAAGCGCTAGTTATCGATGCGTCAAGCATCTTCAAAAAGACCTCGCCTCCTACCCCCATGAAGAGGGAAATATTAAAACAATATCGATCCCTCTTCCCCATGAAAAGAGGGATTAAGGATTTATTTTTGGACTAGTAAAATATACCTTTAATCCTCTTCCCCATGAATCTTTTCAACGAGAAAAGATATTGCTTTTCTTGGAGACTATCGATCCCCGTTCCCTATCTGCCTTTTCTCCAAGAAAATCTTTTGATTTTCTTTGATAAAAAATGATTGTAAAAATTATAGTACAAACGATTGTAACATTTATTATCAAATTTTAGCATGTAATGTGGGGTAGCATTGAAGAAGATTTGATTACGAAAGTAAACTTAAAGTGTGGTAAATACGATTGTCATTTTCTGAACATGATAACGGTAGTTAGTGAAATATCAAAAATAATTTCGTGTTTTTTTGATAAAGCTCCAATAATTATTTATCAAGAATAGATTATTATCAACTATTGAAAATACGATTGTTATCACATTAAAATCTTTTTTAAAAATGAGCGGAATTTATTCCAGATCAAATTCCAATATTAAATAATGTTTCAATAAAATGCGCATGTGCTTTTATCTACATATTGAATTAGAGTATAAATATATGTATATGATCGTTTTACAATTTAGTATAAAAACGTTCAAATATGCACATGTTATAAAATGAAATTTGTCGTAAATTCAAAATTAAATACTTATTTTACTAAAATATCTAAATTCAAATAACAAAAATTTATACTCGTCAGAACAGTTAAGATTTTTGAAATTATATTCTTAATCATAATATTGTCCTCTTTTAAATTTCAAGCAATTTTTGTTTATATAAGTTATATTATTTAATTTTTAATTTTATTAAAAAAAATTATAATTAATTTTTTAGTGCTTTAACTGATTTTTCCAAATAATCTTTGGATTAAAAGCTTAACAGTACGTAGTATATTGTGAAATTAAAAAATTTCAAATTATTCAAAATTGGTTTTAAAAAAGGCGTAATTTCTTCCCGATCAACTTTCAAACGTTAAATAATGTTTCAATAAAATGTACATGTTGTTTTATCTACATATTGAATTAAAGTATAAATATATGTATACGTTCGTTTTACAATTTAGAATAAAAAAACGTAAAAATATGTACATGTTATAATATGAAAATATGTCGTAAATTCAATATTAAATAACTATTTTACTAAAATATGTGAATTCAAATAAATAAACGTTTTTACTCATTATAACAACTTAGATTTTTAAAATAATATTCTTAATCATAATCTTGTCCTTTTTAAATTTCAAGAAAAATTTGTTTATATGAGTGAAATTATTTAATTTTTAATTTTATTAAAAAATAATTAAAATTATTTTTTTAGTGCTTTAACTGATTTCTTCAAATAATCTTTAGATTAAAAGCTCATTATTACGTAGTATATTGTGGAATTTAAACATATTGAATAATTTTTTAATCTTTTTTAAAAATGAGCGTGATTTCTTCCCGATCAAATTTTAATATTAAATAATTTATTAATAAAATGTACATGTGATTTTATCTACATATTGAATTAAAGTATAAATGTATTTATACGATCGTTTGACGATTTAGAATAAAAATACCTACAAATATGCACATGTTATGATACGAAAATTTTTTGTAAAATACTAAAATATATAAATTTAAATAAAAAAAAACATTTTCACTTCTCAGAACAATTTAGATTTTCGAAATTATATTCTTAATCATAATCTTGTCCTTTCAAAATTTTAAGCAATATTGGTTTATATGAGTGAGAATTTTTAATTTTTAATTATATTAAAAAATAATTAAAATTAATTTTTTAGTGCTTTAGCTGATTTTTCCAAATAATCTTTAGATTAAAAGCTTATCATTACAACTAATTTTGTGAAATAAGTTGATTTTACTGATTTAACTGATTTTACCCAAAAAAAAATTTTTAGATTAAAAGTGTATTATTACATAGTATATTGTGAAATAAAAAATTTTCAAAACGTTCTTTTACTCCAAGCAATCAAGACACTAAAGTCTTCGTATCATGCCATAATCATCACCGATTATTTCATTAAATGGTTTTATATATTCTGTATTTTTCAATGTCAAATATGTAGCTTGACCAAACAGTTGGCTTTTACCGTTCTATTTGAATACTATAGCTAAACAAGATTAGCGACAAAATTTTAATTTGAATGTGTCACAAGATTCTCTTTACCGTTGTTAAAATCGTTGTTATAAAGATCAGAAAGTTACATTTTTGGGAGTAAAACGGGTGTGTATACTTTGGTAAAAATTAAGTACTGATCTAAGATGATTAGAATGACCTAATATGTATCAGATTACTAAGGTTTAGATGACCTAGATGCTTGGATTGATTTTTACTTCTAACGGACAATAACGTATATATCTATACCCGACAAAATCGACGGGCAGAAGTTTTTCATTAATTTAGTCTTTTCGCCTGATATGTTGCAGATGTCGCTAAAGCGATGCTGATACTTTGATATTATTTTCCTTTTCTCAACATTTTTAATCTTAAAATATTTTTCTGGCATATTTGCACTTATCTACTACACCTGAAAACTATCTAGAAATTTCATAGAATTTGTACTATTTGTTCTGAGAACAATTACCGGAATTCTTTCATTGACCCTAACTGTTACGATAAAAGTTATTGTTATACTTTATGAGGTTTCTCCAAACTCCGTGGCCTTTTTCAAAATATTAAGGCCGGTAATTTGTAAAATGCCTAGGTATTTGCTCAAATCGTTAAACTTAGTTGTTTTGCGTGCTGGAGGTTGATGTTATAAAGTGAGAGACAAGTTATGCAAATTAAACAAAATAGATATTCAAAACTAAAAAATTAACGTATGGATATTTTACCAAGAGAAATTACACTCAAAAATTTAATCAAAGATATTAAATATTGTAAATTTTTATATTTAAAATAAAATTTTGTAAATAAATAATATTTTTATTTTTATTTTAAAAATTACATGTATTACCTGTAATCAGAAATTTTCATAATTATCAGAATGAAATTAAATTCAATTAAAGTTTTTAAGTTATTTTTTTTTCAATCCAATAAACAGTAAAAGCAGTTTTAAACGTATGTAATTTTAAAATGCATGTAAGAGAAATATCACGGGTAACATTACAGTAGAACGAACAGCTTGTTTATAAATATTTTTTTATAAAACAATGGTTTGACCTTCCTAGATCTTCCGATTCCTGCATTATTTGGTTCGTCATTTTTCGAATAATAGTAATTGCAGTATTTTATTGCAATCGTTTTCTGGGGCATTTACAAAAACCGCAAAGGAAGGTAAGATATGCTGTTTTACTATTTGCAAAATAATCTTGAATTAGAATTTTTGCTGTTCCCTTTGCTGAATGATGACGATTTTGAACACAGCAATTTGTTTGAAGTTTCATTTGCCCAAGGAGATATTGCAATTATTCAATATATTGACGCTGTTAAGAAACATCTTGTAAGTTTCTTTCGCGGTTTAAAATTTGTTATAATCAGCTTTTTACTTAATTATAAAATTGTTTAATATAAATAGTAATGAATTGTTGTGATTTATTAGGAGTAAATTAGAAACACTTTTGAGATAGAATCTAAAGCAAGTGGCAGCAGGAAAACTGCAAAAGAACAGAATGTGTAATTTGGTTTATTTTACATCTATTTGATATCGTGTTCATTAAATACGCATTAGTTTTTATCAATTGAATTAGTTTACTATCGTTACATTAATAGAATAATTGAGATACAATAATATTCTAGAAATATATAAAAGTTGAAATACAACACTTTTCTGACTCAATATTATGCATTCGAAATTATTAATGTATTTGTGTTTATTAAAGTAAATAAATGTTCAAATTAATGTGTACATACAAGATGGCGAGAAACACTAATTAATCTTAGATGATATTTAAGCATTCAATATGCATATATTTTCCTTTATATTCTTTGATATTTGAATATTATTTGTGTAAATTATAATTTGAATATGATTTGTGATATTTATAATTTGAATAAGATTTGTGTTTTTAGCTGTCCCATCATCAAGCATTTATCGATGAGATCTACCATTGGTAAAATCAATGCTCTTAATCGACCATCTATTTTAATAAAATGACATGTTAAGGAGTAAGATTTGTGCAGCTATATACAAATCTTACTTATTAATTAATATTCAAATATATATTTTTTCAGTATATTTCAATATTTTTCAGTGTTTCTCAAATCCAAATTTTCCGTTTTTGTATTTTTTTGTTTTTAATTTGACACTATCTAAAAGGAAATATTTACATTATTATGATAATGATAATAATGTTACATCATAATATTATATTATTTAAATAGTTGATAATGATCCTATATTTATAAATTATTATTGGAGCTGGATCAAAGAAAAGAGGATTTTTTTATGTTTTGCTAACTTCTGTTCGCATCTTCATAAAATTACATCTGAAGATGCTAACAGAAGTTAGCGAAATATAAAAAAAATCATATTTTCTTTGATTCAGCTCCAATAATAATTTATTAATAATGGATCATTATCAACTATTTAAAAGTAAATATTTCCCTTCAGAATAATTTATTAGAATAAATAGTAATGTTTAAATTAGAATATTTGTATTTTATTGTGAGATAAAAATTAAGTTTATTGTAAATGCATATTACACAATTTTTCTGATCTTGAAAGAAATCATTTTGCCTTTAAGTTTAAAAGTTTGTGATAATTCAGTGTCTTCTTGCTTTGTGCCGATTTTAAGACAGTAAATTTATCTCTTAAAATGAGGATCGCTTTGAAATTGGTCAAATTGTTAAGAGCATGAACAAAGAATTTTACGGTCGACGTTTTTCACATATTATCAAATATAAGAAATAATCATCATGATCGCAAATAATAAAACTCATACATTCATTATAGGTTCAAATCGTAACAAAATTATAAATTTTGTTAAATTTTAATAAAATTATAAATTTTGTAAATGTAGCATTTTATAAAATCTAATTATAATTTCAAACACTAACGTTTTATATCAGCAAGATTGTGACATATCAGGAATGCCATCTTTCGCTATACTATTTTGTTTAGCAAATGGTGAAATAATTAATTTAAATTATTCAATGTATTAATTAATCAATCTTAGGTTAGGAAACGACTAGAACGTTTGTCTATAAAAATATACATTACGTTTTTAAAAGACGCTTTATTGACTCAATTGAACTTAACGTCTTATGTTGGATTTTTAGATAATTTTTAGCTTTTGAGTGTTTTATTTTTATTTATTTATTGTTTATGTTCAACATTTGTTTTCAACGTGTAGTTATTAACGCAACAATTATTTTAATAAAGTATTTATGTACATTTAATTATTTGCTTTAGTTACTAAAGCAAATTTTCGTTTTGTCAGAATGGAATCCACGATTTTCGAAGTTTTAAAATTCTGTTAAAACCATCTTTTTACAGTTTCACTATTTAGTAAAAATAGTTTTCAACACGAATTTGATAAGTTTAACAATTTATATTATAAACAGTCTACATTTAAAGTGTTAATCGTACTATACTTTGATTTCAATACACAATGTCGGTTTAAATGACTTTGTATTGGTAACAAAATATACTTTACGTTTGTAGAATAGCGATTTTTGAGTTATCAATAAAGATAATGCATTCCAGTATGTAGTTCGTATTAACTTCTAATATTTACTTCTAGTATTTGCAATTTAATTTTTCAGATTAAATATTTATTTTAATTTTAACATTCTATATATTCCATATAAAATAAAAAAAATTATCTTCTTTTGATGTACTTTATTGTATTCATAATAAAATACTAATTCAATAAAATTGACTTATTATGATTATAAAATAATAATTTTTTAGTTTTTATTAATTATAATAAGCAAAAATAATTAATTATTAAGTTATAATCATTTCACATATGCTCTTTTGGCTACATATCTTGTCCACAAAAAAAACAAAATACATTGTCGGCAATGCTAACGATAAACCTGACATATTGCAACTTTTACACATTTATTGCCAATGTACAGTACTGAATTTGATTTTTTCTCTTCTTATTTATTGGTGGACCTGTCAGTGGCTCCGTTCACATTTCTACAGAAAATAAATTCTATTCCATCATATATATCGAATTATAATTCATAATAAAATACTAATTTAATTGACTAGTTATGCTTATGAAATTATATAACTTTTTGTTTATACTTATTATAAGCAAAAAAAAATTAATTATTAAGTTATAATTATAATTAAATTATATTAGTGAATTATAATTCATAATAAAATACTAATTTAATTGACTAATTATGCTTATAAAATTATATAATTTTTTGTTTATACTTATTATAAGCAAAAAAAATTAATTATTAAGTTATAATTATAATTAAATTATATTAGTGAATTATAATTCATAATAAAATACTAATTTAATTGACTAATTATGCTTATAAAATTATATATTTTTTTGTTTCTACTTATTATAAGCAAAAAATAATAATTATTAAGTTATAATTATAATTAAATTATATTAGTGAATTATAATTCATAATAAAATACTAATTTAATTGACTAGTTATGCTTATGAAATTATATAATTTTTTGTTTATACTTATTATAAGCAAAAAAAATTAATTATTAAGTTATAATTATAATTAAATTATATTAGTGAATTATAATTCATAATAAAATACTAATTTAATTGACTAATTATGCTTATAAAATTATATAATTTTTTGTTTATACTTATTATAAGCAAAAAAAATTAATTATTAAGTTATAATTATAATTAAATTATATTAGTGAATTATAATTCATAATAAAATACTAATTTAATTGACTAATTATGCTTATAAAATTATATATTTTTTTGTTTCTACTTATTATAAGCAAAAAATAATAATTATTAAGTTATAATTATAATTAAATTATATTAGTGAATTATAATTCATAATAAAATACTAATTTAATTGACTAGTTATGCTTATGAAATTATATAATTTTTTGTTTATACTTATTATAAGCAAAAAAATTAATTATTAAGTTATAATTATAATTAAATTATATTAGTGAATTATAATTCATAATAAAATACTAATTTAATTGACTAATTATGCTTATGAAATTATATAATATTTTGTTTCTACTTATTATAAGCAAAAAATAATAATTATTAAGTTATAATTATAATTAAATTATATTAGTGAATTATAATTCATAATAAAATACTAATTTAATTGACTAATTATGCTTATAAAATTATATATTTTTTTGTTTCTACTTATTATAAGCAAAAAATAATAATTATTAAGTTATAATTATAATTAAATTATATTAGTGAATTATAATTCATAATAAAATACTAATTTAATTGACTAGTTATGCTTATGAAATTATATAATGTTTTGTTTATACTTATTATAAGCAAAAAAATAATAATTATTAAGTAATAATTATAATTAAATTATATTAGTGAATTATAATTCATAATAAAATACTAATTTAATTGACTAATTATGCTTATGAAATTATATAATATTTTGTTTATACTTATTATAAGCAAAAAATAATAATTATTAAGTTATAATTATAATTAAATTATATTAGTGAATTATAATTCATAATAAAATACTAATTTAATTGACTAATTATGCTTATGAAATTATATAATATTTTGTTTCTACTTATTATAAGCAAAAAATAATAATTATTAAGTTATAATTATAATTAAATTATATTAGTGAATTATAATTCATAATAAAATACTAATTTAATTGACTAGTTATGCTTATGAAATTATATAATTTTTTGTTTATACTTATTATAAGCAAAAAAATTAATTATTAAGTTATAATTATAATTAAATTATATTAGTGAATTATAATTCATAATAAAATACTAATTTAATTGACTAATTATGCTTATGAAATTATATAATTTTTTGTTTATACTTATTATAAGCAAAAAAATAATAATTATTAAGTTATAATTATAATTAAATTATATTAGTGAATTATAATTCATAATAAAATACTAATTTAATTGACTAGTTATGCTTATGAAATTATATAATTTTTTGTTTATACTTATTATAAGCAAAAAATAATAATTATTAAGTTATAATTATAATTAAATTATATTAGTGAATTATAATTCATAATAAAATACTAATTTAATTGACTAGTTATGCTTATGAAATTATATATTTTTTTGTTTCTACTTATTATAAGCAAAAAATAATTAATTATTAAGTTATAATTACAATTTATATATTACAATTTATAGTACAATACTAATTTAATTGACTTATTAGATTTATGTAAATTTATAATTGTTTGTTTATACTAATTATTATAAGCAAACAAATTAATTATTAAGTTGTAATTACAAGTAAATTATTGTATTATAATTCATTATAAAATACCAATTTAATAAAATTTGTGTTTATTAAACTATAATTTTTCTGTTAACTTTCTTTTGAGCAAAAAATAATTAAAATATAAAATCTTATAATTATTAATAAATTATTAATAATGAACTATTATGTAGTTCATTATAGTATTATGTTAATGTTTGTTGAAATGCTTTAAGATTCCTCACCCCCGTACTATATATGAAATAATAATCCATGGTACATTAATCAGTGAACGATTGGATAATGTGCGTCATTTGACTCTGAGCAAGGAGAATAACGAGAAATGTATAATTGTTGGAGATCTGCACGGCCAACTTGATGATCTGCTTAGCATTCTGGACACGGTTAATGTTCTTTTGTATTTTGAGTGTTTCAAAATTTTAATTCCTTTTTTATAAAATATACAATTCAGATAAAATATTGTAGAATATTAGTTTGGAATATTATTCGTCTTTATCGTTTTGAATTGTTACTTTGGAGCTGAATCTATTAAAAACATTAAAAATTGTTTGATACAATATCAAAACAATTATTGTTATTTTATAATGCTTTTTAAATGTCAGATTATTACTAATTTACATTTTCCTAACCTAAACTTCAAAAATAATAATTGTAAAAACGTTATTAATATGAAATTTGCTTTATAATTGAAATATAATTTAAAATATGAAATAATATGAAAAATATTTTATAATATAAAATTTGATTGAAATAATTTGGCTCAGATTATTTAATGGTCTTCTTAAAGATGGTCTTGAAACATTTCATATAAGAATCGATCTGTATTTTTAAAAACAAAGCTAATATTTTGACTGTCTTTATTTTAATATTGCACTATACTGATTTTTCTTAAACAATTTACTTGAAAGTTTCTGGTAGCAGAATGTATTCCTGAAATATTCTAACCACGCACAAACTTGAATTAGATTTCGATATTTTAGTTTGGATTACCTGGGATTCAAACAATCTATGTGTTTAATGGTGACATGATTGATCGAGGTACACATTCGATTGAAGTAATTACGCTAGTCACCTTGCTCTTTATATTGCACCCGACTTCTGTTTGTTTAAATCGTGGAAATCACGAAGACTTTCTCATGTTTATGAGGTATGATAATTTTTAAAAATATGCATTTTGAATGTGAGCTTCAAAATCGTTTAAAATTATTCGCATTTTGGTGATTTATTAGGAGTAAATTAGAAACAATTTTGAGATAGAATCTAAAGCAAGTGGCAGCAGGAAAACTGCAAAAGAACAGAATGTGTAATTTGGTTTATTTTACATCTATTTGATATCGTGTTCATTAGATACGCATTAGTTTTTATCAATTGAATTAGTTTACTATCGTTACATTAATAGAATAATTGAGATACAATAATATTCTAGAAATATATAAAAGTTGAAATACAACACTTTTCTGACTCAATATTATGCATTCGAAATTATTAATGTATTTGTGTTTATTAAAGTAAATAAATGTTCAAATTAATGTGTACATACAAGATGGCGAGAAACACTAATTAATCTTAGATGATATTTAAGCATTCAATATGCATATATTTTCCTTTATATTCTTTGATATTTGAATATTATTTGTGTAAATTATAATTTGAATATGATTTGTGATATTTATAATTTGAATAAGATTTGTGTTTTTAGCTGTCCCATCATCAAGCATTTATCGATGAGATCTACCATTGGTAAAATCAATGCTCTTAATCGACCATCTATTTTAATAAAATGACATGTTAAGGAGTAAGATTTGTGCAGCTATATACAAATCTTACTTATTAATTAATATTCAAATATATATTTTTTCAGTATATTTCAATATTTTTCAGTGTTTCTCAAATCCAAATTTTCCCTTTTTGCATTTGTTAAGATGGCACAATCTAAAAAGAAATATACATTATTTGACGTTTCTATTTGGAGGAATAAATTATATAAATTATAATACGATTAGATTTTAATTACGATTAGATCATGGGATCCTATAATTCCCTTTCTTAAAGACAGTAATAAACCTTTTAAGATTTAATTCATAAAGACATAAAGTATAATTTATAAATATAGCTTTAAATCTTCATGTATATGATAATTTAGCATAAAATACTTAGCTTTCATATTTCCTATTAAATAAATTTTAAATGAATCAATTTATAATTTATTTAAATTGAGGAATAAATTATTCTTAATAAATTATTTTTTATTTAGTTATATTTCTATTTTTTATATAATAGTTAAATCATTTCTACTTTTATATTGGCTCTTTTAATGTAGAACTTGAATATTCTCTAAAGGTGTTTTCTGCATTTATCAATTATTTTAATCGTAATTTAAAATTTTAAAGCCTTGCGCCTAATTGCATCTAGCTTAGTGTTTATATTTTAAACAAATAATTTCTATTGAGATACGGTTTTCGTGACGAATGTATTAGAAAGTATAAGGTATTTAGTTTTTTCCTTTATCATTTGTATCAGAAACGTTCTTAGAATAAAGGACAAGTTATTATTATGGCTGTGCACAATTTATGTGCATCTCTTTCTCTTGTGACAGTTATTGACGGGTCGGAACGAGTTGCTATTATGCATGGAGGCATATCTAATGGAATGATGTTAAATTCTATCCAAAAGATCGATCGTAGAAAAGTGCGTACTTATTTATTGCATGTATTTTTGTCAATGATTGTCAAATGATTTACCTGATTAAGATTGTAGAATTAATTATATAAAATGTCCAAATATGCTTTGCCTGTTCACATTTTTAATTTATGTATGCTAACCATGCTATATCAACTAGCTTCTTGTTACCATTTTTGTCGTGACAATTAGTGCAACGTCTTATATTGAATCGAAAGTTTCGATCATGATTTATTAATTTGATTTATTTTAGAAACGAAAAACAAAAGGCAGAAATCATTTATTGTTATATTTCAATAGCATCGGTTATATAGAACATCTTTCGATTTTATTGTTTTTCTAATGTCATTGATACATAAAATTGAGTCAAAATGTTTTAATAAGAATTTTAATTTTAATTATTTAAAAATGCATTGTTAGTTAAAACGTGTGAATTGATATCTCAGTTATATGATGTCCTTGTTTCCGTTTAATTGATAAGCTATCATGCATTTTAATGCTAATGGATATTAATATTTAATAATATTATTTAATAGAAAAATGCCTAGGTTTGAAATAAATCTATTTATTTTATAAAAATATTATATTCTGATTTTAAAAATTTGTTTTAGATTTCTATAACTAACTTCTACTTGAGAATTAATAGCTTTTACTTTGTGATTTTTCATAAAATAAGTTCATACTTGACATATAAGCGCTATAGGTGAAATTCAATTAACCTGTACTATTAATATAAATTATATGTACTACTTAAAAATTATAAAGTTGAACTTTTTGCGTGATGTTGGCTTGGTTATTTAATAATAAATTATCAAATATGTATCAACTATTTTTTAATTAAAAACCTTAAGCATTTAAAATTGTCGTTTTTCTCCTTCTAAGAAATAAAAGTACTGTTTCAAAAAATTTACCGTTTCATAATTTGCAAATTTATATACAAATTTATCATTAAAAGTTAATTTAACGATTGTTTTCCTTATATTAAATATATTTTTTCCGTCTTCTAATAATTTAAAATATTTTAGTTTACAACAATGCTATATCCTCCGATTGATCAGAAAGTCAAAGGAATTGAAATTGTAAGCGCTTTTTGTTTATTTGTGTTAAAATTTAAATATATTTAGATATAAAATAATATATTAATAAATAAATGGTTAATATATAACCATTTGAAGATTGATTTAAATTATAGATTGATTTGGCTTTCAATGATTTCAATTATTTGTGTTGACTCTTCTGTCTTCAACTTTGATTATTTACATCATCTTACAATATTTTTGGTTTTACTTGTTTTTATACTTAGCGATCTATAAAATCGTGATTTAAAAGTAAATCTTTAACTTTTAATTTTTCAAACTTTGTTCAAAAAGTCATAAGCTGGTAATAAAATCCATTATTGTTGCATTTAAGCAAACTTGGTTGTTTTTCATGCATCTTATTTGAATAAAAGTGTACTGTTCAAGGTAACTGATTTAACTTGGAGTGATCCAAGTGCAATTGATTGCATGAAACCTAATAATGCAAGAAGAGCAGGGAAGGAATTCGGTCCTAGTTTTACAGACATATTCGTTAGACGCAATAAAATTGACAGGATAATTAGATCTCATGAAGTTGTTGATGACGGTTACAAATATATGCACTCAAACCAGGTATTTTTACTTTCAATCCTATTGTGCTGATTATACAATGCTAATTAAAAACATTTTCATTTCGTTAAAGTGCATGTTTGCAGAATTTACTTTCGACATTTAAGAGAAAAATTATTAAAAATATTTTATATAAGAATATTTTATAGATTAGTATAAATCTGATATAAATCTTTCATTTCATATATGCCCCTTGACCACGTATCTTGTCCATTCAAACCAAGATTTATTGTCAGCATTGCTAACGATTAACCTGACATATTGTTTACTTTACACATTTATTGCCAATGTACAGTACTGAATTTGATTTTTTCTCTTTTTATTTATTGGTGGACCTGTCAGTGGCTCCGTCCACATTTTCCACAGAAAATAAATTCTATTCCATCATATATATCGAATTATAATTCATAATAAAATACTAATTTAATTGACTAGTTATGCTTATGAAATTTTATAATTTTTTGTTTATACTTATTATAAGCAAAAAAAATTAATTATTAAGTTATAATTATAATTAAATTATATTAGTGAATTATAATTCATAATAAAATACTAATTTAATTGACTAATTATGCTTATAAAATTATATATTTTTTTGTTTCTACTTATTATAAGCAAAAAATAATAATTAGTAAGTTATAATTATAATTAAATTATATTAGTGAATTATAATTCATAATAAAATACTAATTTAATTGACTAGTTATGCTTATGAAATTATATAATTTTTTGTTTATACTTATTATAAGCAAAAAAATTAATTATTAATTTATAATTATAATTAAATTATATTAGTGAATTATAATTTATAATAAAATACTAATTTAATTGACTAATTATGCCTATGAAATTATATAATATTTTGTTTATACTTATTATAAGCAAAAAAATTAATTATTAAGTTATAATTATAATTAAATTATATTAGTGAATTATAATTCATAATAAAATACTAATTTAATTGACTAGTTATGCTTATGAAATTATATAATGTTTTGTTTATACTTATTATAAGCAAAAAAAATTAATTATTAAGTTATAATTACAACTAAATTATATAGGTTTGAATTATAATGCATAATAAAATACTAATTTAATTGACTAATTATGCTTATGAAATTATATAATTTTTTGTTTATACTTATTATAAGCAAAAAAATTAATTATTAAGTTATAATTATAATTAAATTATATTAGTGAATTATAATTCATAATAAAATACTAATTTTATTGACTAGTTATGCTTATGAAATTATATAATATTTTGTTTATACTTATTATAAGCAAAAAATAATAATTATTAAGTTATAACTACAACTAAATTATATAGGTTTGAATTATAATGCATAATAAATTACTAATTTAATTGACTAGTTATGCTTATGAAATTATATAATTTTTTGTTTATACTTATTATAAGCAAAAAATAATAATTATTAAGTTATAATTATAATTAAATTATATTAGTGAATTATAATGCATAATAAAATACTAATTTAATTGACTAGTTATGCTTATGAAATTATATAATTTTTTGTTTATACTTATTATAAGCAAAAAAAAATTTGAGTTGTCAATAAAGATAATGTATTCCAGTATGTAGTTCGTGTTAACTTATAATATTTACTTCTAGTATTTGCAATTTAATTTAATTTTTCAGATTAAATATTTTATTTTTAATTTTAACATTTTATTTATGTCATATAAAATTTTAAAAAAATAAATTATCTTCTTTTGATTGTATTCATAATAAAATACTAATTCAATAAAATTGACTTGTTATGATTATAAAATAATAATTTTTTAGTTTTTATTAATTATAATAAGCAAAAATAATTAATTATTAAGTTATAATCATTTCACATATGCTCTTTTGGCTACATATCTTGTCCATAAAAAACAAAATACATTGTCGGCAATTCTAACGATAAACCTGACATATTGCATCTTTTACACATTTATTGCCAATGTACAGTACTGAATTTGATTTTTCCTCTTTTTATTTATTGGTGGACCTGTCAGTGGCTCCGTCCACATTTTCCAGCGATAAATTCTGTTAAATTCTATATAAAATTTATATTATTATATTATATATAATATTATATTTTTATATTATCTTTATATTGTTATATAAACTATATAATGTCATAATCACTAGATTTTCGATCTATGTGTATGTCAACTATTAAAATAAATGGATCCTCAATGCATTTTATTATTTACTGGTTGTTTCCGGTGCTTGGATATACAACCTTCTTATGTTAATTACTTCAAAACATTTAAAGTTATCCCAAATTGTTTCTATGCCAAATATATCTATTAAATCATTGGTTTCCCCAATGATTAAAAAGTTATTGACATATTAATTTTCCACAGTTAATAGGCCAAATTGGCTAATTGATCAAATGCTAATTCGTTATTTAATAATCTATTTGTTGTAGATATCAATAAACCATATGATGTCACAACGGTAGGGATTGCATAGATGCCGTCGTGAATGTTTGTAAAATTCATTTAAAGTTTGCTGCATAATGGCCCCTAGTACTTTAAGACAATCCAATATCATTTGTTTGACATTTGCTGTCAAACAATCGTACCACTAATCGTTGCACCAAAATATTATCGATCAATTGACTTGAAATTATTTCAAACTTATTTCACCAACGTTTATTTTACATCAACATCAATGACTTAGTCCTTAGTCGACTAATTGATCATCAATTACTTCTCTCTATTAGTAGAAATATGTTATTTGCAACTTAAATTTTTTTCGGTAGTGCATTAGTTTATTTTTGAAGTATTTTAGTACAAGGTATATTTTCAATTTAATAGCTAAGATCAAATTAAAATAAAAAATATGTTAAGTTGATATAACTGTGCAGTCATTGTTACAATTGAAATTTTGATTACTATTGAAATTCTGCACGCTACTTTAATTATATCTATAAGTAAACAGCAGTAGATACATTTGAGTATTGGCCTCATCAGCTACTGATCCAATACATAGGTGTCACGTTTATAAATGACGTTTATAAATGACCAATAAATTTATTTTATTAAATAATGTATTTAATAAATTTTTACCTAAATGACGAATACACAAGAAATCTAGTTCATTAAGGCTAAATTAATCTGCAGTTAATTTAGTTGGGTTTATAACCAACGAATTCAACGAAACTTAAAGAAATTATCTAATTATCTTTAAATCTTTGAAATATGCGAAATTGCTTAATATCTCATGCAGTTTTATTTTAAAAATAAAAGTTTTACAAATATCCCAAGCACTTTTAATTTATAAAGCTACTTATACAAAATATAAAATACTCATACGTTATTTTTTATTTTACTGATAAACTAAAAATGAGAATAGTATACATCCGGTGTACTATTGACAGGCGGTTACAGATGTCAGGTTAAAATCTGACAAGTTGTGAGTCAAAGTGTATGAAATTGAGTCATTATTAAAGGATAGCGTGGCTGGTAATAAATGTGAAATCACGTAATTTGACGTAGCGAATAGCTAAAGTAGTAGAAAATATCCACATACTATCACCATTAGCGTCAATTCATGAGTGCAATGTGAGTATTTTGATTCCCGTGTAATATAAGAAAGTATGTCGTTAGCGCCATCTCGGGAAGACGATATCTGAAATTCATAACAAAGTTGTGGTTAATAAAACCACACAAGAATCGATGTGATAATCAATCAGATAAAAATTGATCTGAGTTTCATGAAAATATAAAAATATTTCATAAAAATATTTCATAAAAATATCTCAATAAATAAAAAATGACAACAGAATTCAGTGAAATATAGAAATTAAAATTTGGGAATTTTAATAAAGAAATGTATACAGAACTTACTAAATTAAAGCTAGTATTAACAACTAATAATAACAACTATTGATAAAGCTAGCAATAACATTGTCTTCATATGCAAAAAGCTTCTCTTGTGATTTACTAATAAAAGAGGTTAATTCTAATGATTTAAATGTAAATCCAACATATGAACGTAGTGAGTTGAGTTTTGAAACAATTATTACAAGTCAATGTTCTATAATGGATAAAAAGGGTATCAAATTCAACCTATAAAAAGGTTGAATTAGGTATCTAATTCAACCTATAAAAAGGTTAAATTAGATAATAAAACTATACCTATATTATATTGGAATCCAAAATTACATAAAAATCCAATAAAACCTAGGTTCATATGTAGTGCGTTTAAATGTACATTAAAACCACTTTCTGTCTATATGAATAAAATACTTAAAGTAATTAAAGCACATTTTAAAAAATATTGCAAGGTAATCGAAATTAATACGGGTATAAAACACTATTTCAGTATTAATTCTACAAAAGAATTTTTAGAACAGACAGACAACAGGAATAAATTTTCAGAATGTAAATAAGTACGTATTTAAACTCAAGTCGCATATTCACCATAATTTAAAGCCTTTAAGTGCTTGGGATTTTGCTAAGTTCATAATTTATTTTTATTTGAATAAAACTAAATTTTTATGAATTGACTAATAAATAATATACGACGTATTCGAATAATAGAATAATATATTATATAGTATATAGTAAAAATTCAATAAAACCCAGGTTCATATGTAATGCGTTTAAATGTACATTAAAGTTACATCATTAAGATGCAGTGCTTTTAAAACCCTTTTCTTTTAAATTATTTAATTTATATTATTGAATTAAATTTTTTTATTTATAAATCATATAAAATACGTAGACTCAGTTGATCAGGTAATCAATAAACGTTATCAGGTAATCTAGAAAGGTGATTATTAAAAGTTAGATATGTTATCTACTAACAGAAGGTTTTGGAAAGAGTTTTTTGAAAGGTTTTTTGTAAAGGTTTTTTACAATTTTACTAATTGTTGCAAACTAATAAAAGTTGTCCCATAAATTGATTAAAAAAACAGCGAACAGTAAAACATTTACTAATCGATAAAGGCTATCAATGTGTAGCTGTTTTTCTGAAATATTTCCTGGATATAATGTAGACGGGATTTCATTATAAAGTTTCCATGAACCCACAAAGACCAAGCTGTTTTAGAACAATAAAAATAACCAAAACTCAACAATATGTGATAAAAAATCGCTGTTAAAAAACCATCACTTTAAAAAACCTATCGTAATCACCAGCTTACCTCAGTTATAAATTTTGATCACCTCTATGTTCCTGATGATTATCTCAGTAGTGATTGAAAATTTGTAAAAATAAAATTATACACTGACTTCTCTCGATTTGTTTAATTCTCTTTTTTTTAACTAACCGATGTGTAGCCATTTTCCTAATTGGTATAAAAATGCACAAAGTTTAGCAGCTATTAATACAATTCCTGATTAGAAATACATAGAAAAAATACATCTTTTTTTGAATACATATTTTCGATTTTGCTACAATAAAAAATTTTGATTGTCTAGCTGTTTTTTCAATCAGTAGAAATAATATTTACAAAATACAAATATAAAATATAATATTTTATAATTATTATGAATATTATCATATTAATATTTAATTTTTACATTTTTAAATTCATAATAAATATTATGTTTCTCTTATTAGGTATTGACGATATTTTCTGCTTCATTGTATATGGGTTTGTACGATAACTTTGGTGCTGTTGCGATTTTATCTGCCTGTGAACCTCTTTACATTAAGACCTACAAAAATGAAAAGTGTCATGAAAATACCTTCAACAGGTTAACTCCATATTACGTAATATTAACTATTTTTTAACTTTTTATTTGTACAATTGTTATTTGGTAACCTTGCCTAAATGCTATATGTAATGCAAATTAATTGCAAGCTTTTGTTGAAATATTTACTAGAGTTTCAAAGAATCATATACAATAGGTGTTTCGCCCGCTTTTTGCCACATGTTGGTAGCCCCGGGCTCGTCAGAAGGCTGACTACCAACTCTTCGCCTTTTGAAATTTGACTTATCCGAGATTCGAGCTGTCGCTCTCCGTACTTGCTTGCGCTCTTGACTGCTAGGCTACGAATCCAGGATTACCAGATTTCACACAGTATATGAAACCTTTCATCATGATCTCCAGAAACTGCATTGTCCGAGATGCTCTTTGGCATGCTTATTATAGATTTTATCGTATGAGATCATGAAGATCGATTGGAATCGGGACTGGTGATCCTTTGATGGATTCTTATTTATGTAACGAATAGTTGCTAGGTCACACGAGGTGACTTTCGCATTGAAAACCAGCTACAGAATCCTTCCTTCATGATATCCAATTCCATACACCCAGGGTGTAGTTGCTAGGTCACACGAGGTGACTTTCGCATTCAAAACCAGCTACAGAATCCTTCCTTCATGAAATCCAATTCCATACACCCAGGGTGTATGGAATTGGATATCATGAAGGAAGGATTCTGTAGCTGGTTTTCAATGCGAAAGTCACCTCGTGTGACCTAGCAACTATTCATTACATAAATAAGCATCCATCAAAAGATCACCAGTCACGATTTCAATCGATCTTCATGATCTCATTCGATAAAATCTATAATAAGCATGCCAAAGAGCATCTCGGACAATGCAGTTTCTGGAGATCATGATGAAAGGTTTCATATACTGTGTGAAATCTGGTAATCCTGGATTCGTAGCCTAGCAGTCAAGAGCGCAAGCCAAGTACGGAGAGCGACAGCTCGAATCTCTTATATTTCAGTTAAAAGAGTTAAGTTCACCTAAAAATTAAAACAATAAACCAAATATAATGTCAACAAAGAATCGAAACATTCGTTTCGCAACAGACTGTCCAAAACTTATTATCGGCACATTTGCTGTTAATAGTTATGAATAATTCATGTTATCTCCGAATAGCACTATTTCATTCTTTAATTTAAGAAATAATAAATTATGGTGTATTTACTTAGAAACTATACGGGATAACATATATAATATGTAAATTAATATCAGTAAATTAATCCAGAAAACATTTCTGTGTTAATTTACTGATATTAATTTACATATTATTAATAGCGTCTTAAAATAGATCACCGGAGGCTGTTTATGAAAAATTGTAATTATATATATATATATATATATTACCGTTTGAGATCATGAAGATCGATTGGAATCGGGACTGGTGATCCTTTGATGGATTCTTATTTATGTAACGAATAGTTGCTAGGTCACACGAGGTGACTTTCGCATTGAAAACCAGCTACAGAATCCTTCCTTCATGATATCCAATTCCATACACCCAGGGTGTATGGAATTTTAGTTATAAGTATTTTATAACTAAATAATTCTAGAGAATA
Source organism: Pomphorhynchus laevis (assembly GCA_012934845.2). Classification (NCBI taxonomy): domain Eukaryota; kingdom Metazoa; phylum Acanthocephala; class Palaeacanthocephala; order Echinorhynchida; family Pomphorhynchidae; genus Pomphorhynchus; species Pomphorhynchus laevis. The sequence goes on from WNNJ02002664.1 coordinate 181,906, forward strand.
ATAAAATAATTTAAATTAAATCAATAATTTAATAATTGATTAATTTAACTAAGAAATGTATCATAAAATAATGTTCACATATTTTTCAATTAGACTACCAAATGATAGTATTGCTACCCAGGATGTTGCAATCAACGTTAATAATAGGGTACGCTTTGCCTTTACATTTTTGATTACAACTGATATATTAAACAAAGTAGAAGCTCAATGAATCCCTTAAATCTAGTGCGCAATTTCTCTTCAACTCTATAGATCAAGACAAATCTGGTACGTATAATATAATCTGTTGACAACTTTAATTGTTTTGTTTAAAAATGATTGTTTTGTTATAATTGTTTAAAAATGTATTTTTTATTTATAGAAATTTCGTTGAACTAATTATCAAACTTTTTATCAAACTCATTCGAATCTAAATTATATAAGTGATTAAATCTGGCACAACTAATCTGGCATAACTAATTAACAACTGATTTTAATACTTGTGAATTGACTGTAATATAGACATTTATTAAATGTCTACATCTGAATTAATGTTGCTTTAGTATTTTTAAAAGGGTTCTGGCACAACTAATCTGGCATAACTAATTAACAACTGATTTTAATACTTGTGAATTGACTGTAATATAGACATTTATTAAATGTCTACATCTGAATTAATGTTGCTTTAGTATTTTTAAAAGGGTTCAAGTTCAGTATTTTACGATCATTCATTCACCACTTTTGTTTATTTACAGTATATGTTTAGGTTTTATTGATTATCTAGAATTGAGAAAGATGTGCAAAACGATCAATCCGGAATACACAAATTCAGATGTAAAAGGTTTACTGAAAATATGCAATTTTACAGAAAAAGGAAAGATCTTTATTGGTGACTTCGAAAAGGCTCTTGCTATAGCTATTGAACTGCTTCCATAGACATTTTAGGATTTTTTTTTCAATGTTTTAAATCTTTCCGATTTTCATCTGAATATTCAAAACCATTGAAATGAATGGTTGTGAATAGTTTATCTTAGTTGTGTTTTGTCTACAGAAATGCAATTGTCAACGATAATGAAAATTTGATAAATTACCATTATCATTATAAATAAATCGTCTTTACCAATAGTTATTTTAGATAAATAACTATTATTTAATAATAGTTTAAATAACTATTATAAAAATCCTTCCCACAGCCTTATCATCTTTATATGGCACTCAAACCATAATTAGTAAATATTATTAATATTTTAAGTGCTTGTTGTATATAAACTTTGACCTGCAATCGACGTCAAACACAGTGATATCTGCATAATCGATAGGGGAACATTTTTTTTCTAAAATTAATTTTACCAGCTTTAATTAGTTTACAATTTCGATTACTATATAATTATTATTGAGGTTTGACAACCAGCAAACGTCACTGTAAAGTCCTCATTTTACCGAAGCGAATAAGTTTTCAAGAAAATTTACTTTCTAAATTTCTTTTCTTAATTTAAAATCGGTCATTTAAAATATTTGCGATTATTTTAAAACGCCCAAATAGTTTAAATTGCCTTGTACTAATTACAATTCATTCGGCTAATTGTATTTTATCTGATATGTCGACAACACGACAACAATACCCTCAATTGCAAATATCTTATTTGTCTTGTTTGCACATTACTAGGAAATTGGTTATTAAATAATTTAAAAAATCATTATAATTGACTTAATTTTTAATTATTATTTGAAACAGGGAATACAGTACCTTACAGAATACAGAGTAATTCTGCATTAGTGTGTTAATTCTGGTTATATATTAAATAACCAGAATATTTATTATGTGTCATTTATTTTGTGTCATTTCTGGTCTCACTATAGAAATTTAAATAAAAGCTTTAATATAAATCTTTAATCTAACATATTTTAATGTAATCACATTGAATTATAAATTCACTTGCATCATCGATTATTTAAAGACAAGACATCATCAGCAATTAATTTGTAATTGCAGTAAAATTATGAAAATTAATATTAATTAATCAATAATCAATATCAATTATGTTAATTATGTCAATTATCAACATAACATAAATATATTAAAATAAATAAAATAATATAAAATAACATAAAATAAATATATTGGTAAATATATTAGTATATATTATTATACTAAATATTATTGACATTTAGTATATTTTCATAAATATATTCATAAATATTTTAAAATAGAATATATTTTTATTTAATCTAATAAATTGATATAATTTTGAGATTCAATTCTCGCGTTTTTAATAAATAGCCAAATTCATAGTGAAAATCAGTCATTTTCAAAAGTCTCGTTAAATAATTATTAAAAACTTTAAGTGATTATAAATAAATATAATTTAATGCCGACGACTAAATTTTGTCCATGGAGGGTCAACACTCACAAATTAATTTCAGATTTGATATTTTCACTTGTTCAATTTTTTCGTTGATACGCTAAATATACCAGTGCGAATTGAAAATTATTTATTAATATACGCCCAATTTTCTTGTGCAAGCAAAACAAATTAGAAATCGATTATAGTTATATATATAACTATAACCTCGAACTGTATTGTAAAAAAAGTGGTGGAAAGATTTTAACTTGAAATGAAATAAAAATACAAAGAATTTTTGTGTTAAAAACTTAAGTTTGCAAGTGTTAACAAGTAATACTTCGATTTATGGTTGTATAAATGTACAAATCACAACAATTATTAACAGAGGTACGAAGAATAATCATAATAAATCGAATGTAAAATACATAAAGAACAATCGATGGCCATATTATCAACAAAATACTGTCGAAAATATTACTGCACATTATTTTAAATCTTAAACTACAGAAGAATCCTGTAGCTTCAAAGGCTAAACGTTTGAATTTTTAGCAAATCTTTCGTGGATTAAATTTTATTTCAGTAAGAATTTTAAAATATAAAAACATATTAAAACTATATACCAAATGTAATTAAAATTATTAACCCTAATAATATAACTATTTAAAAATTAATAACATTAAGAACATATTTTTTTAAATCCTGAAAATTCAATATACAACAGCTTTCACATGTTCATGTGAAAGCTGTCTTTTTTGTACTGCTCTATACAATCACTATGCTTCGTATAAAAAGAAAATGTAAATAGATAATAATATAATATAATTAATATAAATAGTATATTAAATATTAATATATTATGATATTAATTATATTATAATATTATAAAAAATATTATTATATTATTATATTAAATATTATATTATAATTAATATAAAATAATTAATTGATAAATTATAAAAGATAAAATGTAAATTGTAAAAAAATATACATTCAATTACTATCTCGTCAAATGTAGAAAGGCATATTCGTTATTAATGCTGTGCCTGAAACCGCCATAGGATTTGCTCATGGCGGTAAATCCATGTTTGTAGGAATATACTCAAATGAGTACCCCTCGAGATATCGGCGAGAATATTCTCAGGATAAGCAATAATCAACGACACAATATAAAAGGTTTTTTCATCCAGCTATAGATGTTATTTTCCATCACTGACGATTCAAAATTACGAAGAAAATTTGGTTTCCTTAGAGAAGTTCATTCCTTTTAATAAATGCTTATACAAAAAGGATACATAACGATTAATTAAATTAATGATTAAAATTAAAATAAAATTTTTAATGTTTAAATTACATCTGAAAAATGACATCAAAACAATTACATCAAAACCTTTTTGTTAAAACTACTGTTTTTGATTTACAGCCAGCTTACTGCGATTTATCTCAAATGTATATTAAAGTATCAGCGTTTTAGGAGTTTTTAGTAAAGTTTTGATTCTTGCACACTTTTAACGTCTTTTGTATATCATTGAAAAATAAATGAAAACGCTTTTATTATATATATATATATTGCATGAGAAAAGATTCTTTCATATTAAAAGGTTTGTGCAAGCATTTTGCGTTGGGTTTTAATTTTACTAAAAACCGTATTTTCTAAGCATTTATATTGAACGTTTTGCAAACAAAAAGCGGTTTTGTGTAAATTAATATTAAAAAATCTGAATTTAGATATAAATCAGATAAAACTATATAAATATATACATTACAAGCTTTCAAAAATCAAAGACTAATGTTATAGATTAAACGGCTGTAATGAAATTGGATTTGTATAAGCAATGATAAACTGTGTACGACTTATAATTGCATAATGAATGTGCGATTTGTCTTCAAAGTGTTCTAAAATATTGAACAACATCCAAACCATTTTCCGTTTCGCTTTTCATTTGAAATCGTTCTTTTATATTCTGATTGTGAACTCATCATTTCAATTGAACTATGATTATCTATTAACGATTGATTATAATTTGCGGCAAATCCTGCTTTATCCATAATATTATCATCTTTAATATTATAGTCTAATTCAATATCGATTTTATTCGCTGTTTCATCTAATTTTGAGTTCTGATTGTTACTGTTTTCGTGATTTAGTGATTCATCAATCTTTGCTTTCTAAAATTAAATGTTAGCAATTAAATACTTTTATTTATTATCTTCTATAATTAATTTAATTAATGTTTACATTAGAAATCTGGCAAGAACATTCTTAGTGCATAAATCAATTGCTTATTTACTTAAATCAATTAATTATTTACATTTAGGAGAAAAATATTATTTATTCAAAATCGAATTTTCGAAAGCGGCTGTTATCATCAAGAGAAAGCGTATCAATATAAGTATTCGGTGAAAAAATGGTTCGGTTCAGGTGCGGTTATAGACCATTCTTTAAATTGACCATGACATATATAAAAATAGAAGAGATTGTGTTTTCGTAAAAGTCTTATGAGTAGTGGATATCCGGGCTATTGCAAAATCATATTTTTTTAAGCGATTCATATTTTAAAGTGGTCCGTGCAAATCATATTTACACGATTGCTGTTCAAAACTGGTTATATACAAATTCCCACGTATCACTTCAAACAAATGGATGTGGCTCTATATCAAAATGCATTGTTCACAAATTAAAGATAAAAGAAATAAAATCCATTATTTAAAGCAAAACAAAAAACCAAACATACTCAGATTTAAATTCAATTTAGAATACTACTTAAGAAAGAAATTTAAATAATTATATTTACAAAATATTTGTTAATAACTCGTTATCCGGTTTATTGTTAATCGTTAATCTATTTTTACTTTTTTCATAAAAATGATTCTTGAATTTTTCTTTCTGTACTTTCAAAGGAAATTATTTTACTTCTATCAAAATCAATTTAGTGATCACTATTTAAATTTAAATTAAACGTAAATTGTCACATCACATTTTTCTTCGAAAATGATCAACTGTTTATATTAGTATCAGCGTACATTTTAATAAATTCTCTGTTTAAGTAAAACATATGAAGGAAACGTACCAATGCAGGCTTTTTTACAAATGTTTTGATACTCGTTTTATTTGTTCTTATATAAAAATATTGAAAAATCAGTTTAAGACAACATTTTCTTAACTTTTATCGATTATTTTTCATTAATAATAGCGTTTCAGTTCATATTTAATACTAATTCAGTTCATATTTAATACAGTATTGCGACGATATTTTTTATTTGAAACTTAATTTAGCCGGCTCAGTTCAAACTATTGAAGAAACATTTTCATAATAAAAAAAATATTTTTTACAAATTCTTGACCAGTACAGACGTTTGGGCACAACGTATATTTAGGTACGAATTCAAAAATGAATTAATGTGGCCTAGTTTTATATTAGAGATTCATTATCGCTGCTATCGGTAATTGTACATCAAGCAGCTGCATTTTAATAACCCTACGCTAATATAAAGCATATTTGAAATAATGGACATTCGTCAATCCCATTGATACCGAAATACGTTATTTTTATTATATTCTATAATTGTTAAGATACCATCAAAATTGTTTTATTTAAAAAATTAATTTTATCGATATTTATCGATATACTAATCATACCGTAAAAATATTTTTTTGATAAAATGCTATTTTTTCATTTGAATAACAGAAATGTTTAATTTGTATTAAATTAAATTACATTTATAATTGTATATTGTAAAAAGCTATATTATCTAAATATAAATTTAAGATATCAATTCATTGTAAAGCTATTTATGGTATCTACAGAGTACGATGGGATCACGAATCATTTTACCTATGAGATCAGAAAATCGCATTCAAATACTAAATATATAAATTATATTTTTGTAAAAAATATATTCAAAATGCCATATTTTTCTATTTTTTATATTTTTCATATTTAATCTTTCTACCTTTATTTAGAAAGCATAAAATGTATGACAAAATAAAGCAAGCAATATAAATTAAAACACCAATCAATAAACTTCAACGTTAATTGTTTTATAGCAAAATAAAGAAAAATAATGTTTTCAATATTTTAAAATAATGTTAGTGTTTTGTGGATATGCATTGCTAATTGTTATTCTTCAAACAATTCGTGGCTAAATTCCGTGTTTCAGTTAATTTGTTCAAAGGTGTTTCTGTTACGCTGACACGTTTTGAATTATATACCCGTTTTGTAAGGCTAAACCACAGACGACGTGATAAGCACATATAAGTGTAGTGAATTGAATTATATGCCAGTTTTGTAAGGCTAAATTTTATAAGACGACATATACGATTTTTAGCTGATTAGCCCCCGTTAGCAGAAAAGGTGTACATTTTTAGATACATTAAATATAAAAAAATTACTTTCGTACCTGAAGAAGACATCAAGAATAAATTATTTTTAAAGAAGCAATCTAGAAGTAATGATGATAATATTATTAAAAGTACAAATATTGTTGCATAAAATTAATTTACATAAGTAAATTAACAGAAATAGATTAAGAGAAATAAATTAACAGGAATATATTATCAGTAAATTAACATGAATAAATATTTGTGTAGTACTTGCCTGTTCAAAGTTGTTATCTGTCATTGAATTACACAAAGTGTCTTTCGCAATTAAAACAAAACGGTAGTTATCATTGTGTCGCTTAAAGTTTCGGTGTTCACGTAGACTTGATCTTCTAAGGGAATTTCTATAACAAAATAAATTTACGTTATTGAATTGTCGATATTTTAAACATAGAACATTTAGTTTTCGCAAATTATTGTGTATAATTCAACTAATTTAATTTCCTAAGTTTCATTGATTAATTAAAATATTTACTTATAAAACATCTTTTATCGATTAAGAACCTACGCTTAAAATTTAACAATTAAAAATTTTGTTGATCTCGATTCACTTTTGTTTTGTATCATGTAACTATAAATTAGTTGATGAAGTTGTAAGATATAAATTAGTTGTAACTATAAATTAAGTTGATTATAAATACGAATTTGACCGTTATATGCGCAAATATATTTATAGCGACTATAAATTTTAATTGTGAAACTCTACCGAAAATATTAAAATATAAATATATTTATTATCATTGAGTATCAAGTAATCATACTTATCACCTTTGAATTTACTCTCGTTACCTTTTAATCTAAGATCGTTAACTTTGCAGTCAAACTCATCAGTTTTATTTCAAAAATTGTAAATATTGTGATAAACGTATCTTATTATTTAGATCAACGTATAAATACTACAATACAACATAAAATGTCAATTTTCCTTATATTTCCCTATTGATTCTAAATCGATTATTATATTTCCCAACTAAATTAACTCGTAAATTAGTTAATAATCAACTATAAATGTGACCTGACATTTAAAAGATAAGATAACTGAGTATACGTATGTTATACTATGGTTAAATTAAAAATAAAGATAAATAATTCTAAACTGGTCGGTTTGATATTATCCTCGTGTGGAATCAGCAAAAGCAGTTAAAGGACCGAAACACGGAATGTAGGCGTGGGCTCACTGCTGATGAGGTCCACCCACGCTGATTGTAGTGTACAGTGATGCTGATAGGATTCAAACAACCACACGAGGATAATATCAAACCGACCAGTTAAGAATAACGGCTCGTGTATGCAATATTCACAATAGATAAATAATTAAAAATAATAAATAATTATATAAGATTTTATATAATTTATTTATAATTAGAATTTAAAATTAAAATCATTTTTTATGAATTAACTAATAAATAACAAACGATGTATCAAGGTAAAGGATTAGATGTTATCAGGAGAAAACGCTATGTTATCATGTTTCGACCCCTATTCCTCGACTTGACATAAAATCGGGGCCAAATACATGCTAATTATATAAGATTTTATACAACTTGAAATTTATATAACGATAACATTTATAATTAAAACTAAAAATATTAATTAAATTGATAATACTATTAAAGTATTATATTGAATATTAAAATTTAATGTTTTATATTAAATATTAAAATATTATTATATAATATTATTAAAACATTATATTGATAATATTAATTATATTGTTTGTAGCATGCATTATGGCAAAAAAATAGTTTATTTAAGGTAATTTAAAAATTATTTTTGAGAAAAAACAATAACATAATCATTGGTACTTATTTAACATTCCGATAGCATATGAGATATTTTATACTGCTTTATTAAATACTCCTCCATGAGTCGCAGTTGAACAACAATTCTATTGAAAGCAATTTATAGGATTTATAATTGTTGATTTATAATCAATCAACTATTTATTCTTCATAAGCAATTTACGAGAATGTACACATAGTGTGTTAATTATATCATGTGCAATTATCTGTAATTACTGATTACTCGTAAATGAATTAGAAATATCAAATGTGGCCTGACGTAATTTAAAGGATAATTTAATTATATTGCTTATAACGGCAAAAATATTGTATTAAGGCAAAAATAGTTTACTATAATGGATCATTAATGACTAGCAATGATACGTATTATAATTATTATTCAGACGTTCGAAAAATTCAGGCAGCGGAGTTTGAAATCGGATTGGAGCTAAATTCCGAAATTGTGAGGTAATCACAGAGAACACAGATCTCGAACGAGACATCATATGCCAACTAAATTGGTGCCAGACAGTTTCACCAAAACACGATACCCTACTGGGAGCTCCTCTAGGAAGACAAGCTAATATTGATGGAGCTCTGTGCAAAGCCGTAAACGAGCTTTATAACGTAGGAAACAGACTTATCGATTTAAGTACCCATGACGCTTTCCTACTTCTTCGAAACTCGTTCTGCGTTCCGAAAATAGCTTTCCTCCTTCGATGTTACCCTGCTTTGGGAGAAAGGAACTACACTCATTTGACGCCAAGTCCGCCGTCTACTGAGCATGGTGCTGAATGTGCCGTTTCCTTATGATGCGTGGCGGCAGACTACCTTACCGATCAGACTCAGAGATCTTGGTGTCCGGCAAACGCTAGAAGTCGCAATACCTGCGTTCGGCTCTCCTGTATGCTTAACAAGAGAGCTAATCAAGAGACTGCTAGGAATCTGCCCGTCACTCCATTCATTCTTGTCAGATCCAGACTTTGAAAAAGCTACAAGCCAATTACACGCTGAATTTCAGGCAATTATCCTATCGGAGCCAACCCTTAAAAAACGATGGATGGGGACTATTATGATGCGTGTAATCAAAAGCTTGTCGACAAAGTAACTAGTTCCGAATCTCGTGCTCGCATCATTGCTACCGCTTCAAAATGATCTAAGGCTTTTCTCGAAGTATTACTGATAGCTTCCGTTGGCAGCCGGTTTGATGACCAATCATTATCTACCGCAGTTGCACTCAGACTTGGCGTTTATCATTATTACTCCTAGATTGCTTCTTTAAAAATATCCATAAAATTTATCAACCACATGGATGTATACGCAAAGAAGCAGTCCGTAAAAAACAGCGCTCATGCGCTAGATTGCAACAAAACAAAAGGAAGAAACGTACGCCATACAGCGGTCAATTAAACTGTGAGAATAGCCCTAGACTCCGCAGGAATTCTATCCAGGCTGGAACCTGTCGGTTTGACTAGAGACAACGGCAAGCGGCCCGACGGGGCTTCGTTACTGCTGTGGGAGGCGGGGCAAGTGATTGTTTTGAACTTTACATGCCCAAAAACTCTCGCAGCCAGTCACATAGCGCCAAGTACATTCTGCAAGTTCCGTTGTTGATCATGCTGAACTTGTGAAGTGTACCAAATCTAGCCGCTTTAATTAGCGGCAGTACAAGTTTGTTCCGATAGCCATCGAAACCCTGGGAGTAGTTGGTACCAGCGCAGCGGTTTTTTGCCGCTTTTGGGAAAAAATTAGTTCGGTCGACCGGAGATAAACGGCCAATGAGTTTCCTCATGCAACAAATTAGCGCAGCGATGCAACGAAGAAACACGGCTTGTTTTGCGGAGTCGGCAGGAGAACTATCACTATATTTCTAATGAACTGTATTTATTTTATTCCTTGTTTTTAAAAATCATTAGCAAAATTAAATTATAATGTCAAACATTATATAAAATCATTCTTATTTATATAAATTTACTCTTCTGGTTGTGGCACGACAGTATCCTCACAGATATTGTTCCTATTGTTGATACAGCAAGACGCTAGTAATCAGCCTGGTGGGTCTCATCAGCTGCTGACCTAGACCTACATTTCACGTTTCGACAATTATTATCTGCTTACTCCGTTCACTGGCGCTGATTAGATTTGAACTCAGGACGTATGTATCGCGATTCAACGTCGAATCCACAAGGCTGGCTGTCCAGTGGTTAAATCGCGATACAGACGTCCTGAGTTCAAATCCGATCAGCACATTTACAAGCATATATATAATGTGTTAGCATATTTAGAATGCATTGTTGCCAGTTTCTCTCTGTTGTAGGTGTGAACTTGCGTGCTAAAGTGTCAGTATTACATATTATGCCCATGGTAATTATTGGTCCCTTAAGAATGAAACACGTGTCTAGAACAGTTGTTGGTTCAATTACCCATAAGGTGTAATCGTAAAATGACTGAACATGCAAACAACTCTAAAATCAATGGAAATTCGTTTTCTACTACTTATATTAATGGCAATAAATAGATAGTCTTGACAAATGATACAAACTTCTTATTAAAGAAAAAATTTTATTAGTGGGATCTAGGGCTGCAGTACTTCTTAAGAATATTTAGATTGCTAAAACGTTATCTTGTTCCTTTTATGATTACTTAATTTATCTGTACATATGTAGAAAAATAAGTAAAATATCATTAATTTTAGTAAACTAAAATTAAAATATCATTTTATTGTAAAATATTTGCTTTGCAATATACTTCATTAATAAAAGTGAACAAAACGTTTAATTACCTTTTAAACGAAAAGTCATTTGATACGCTAAAAGATAGTAAAGAATAAAAGAATATCAACATCTAAAGAGGTATGTGGAAATATAACGTTAATAATGTAGTGTCTAATATTCTGATTTCATGTATATATTAATCTGGTCTAATTAATAATTATATTAATTTGATCTAAACGATTAAAGTATTTTTGGTTATATTTTTTATATTAACAATTATTTAATTATTTGATTATTAATTTTCGTCTAATATTCGATAATTAATAATTATTGTACGATTAAATGATAATTAAATGCAACAATTTGTATACTACAAATTGCGTATTATAATATACATAATGCACAGTTCTAACTACGCATTATATAACTATTTTTCTAATCCAGCCCAATGCTCTATCCTTCCAAAAGACAAATTTCTCCTTCTTAAATATCTTCCAGGATGAAGACCGGGCTGGATTAACTGAAGCAATGCCTGCCCTATCCTTACCCAGTTGGAACCTATATCTAGTGCTCCAATATTCTTTCAAGAGAACTATCCATTATAATATAACTACGATATAATATAACATTATAATATAACTAATATAACTATGCATAGTTATATTTATAAAACAACAAATTTCTCATTATATTGCTTTCCGCAGCAAACAGAATATACCTCAACCCAACCCATTTTTGATTTTGACTAAATCAAATAAGCATACTTGAAATATTAAAATATTAAATAAATAAATTAATAAATATAAAATATAAAACTATTAAATTCAAAAAGTATACTAAACGCATCACCCTCAAATCACAACTTGTTGCTGATCAGTGATTTAATATTAATGTAATATATTACATTATATATTAATGTGATGTAATATATTAATTATATATATTAATTATATATTACATTATATATTATATATAATATATTACATTATATTAATGTAATATATTGTATTAATGTAATAAAACTAAATAAATGGTAAAATAACAATAACAAGTGATTAATTCAATTTAGTTTAACTATCGATCAATGTTCCTTTGGACTTTGTGCTCAAAATCCAATGTGGCTTCATATTAATGTATTTGTTTTGATTATTTATTCGTACGTACCCAAACATTATCACTTAAATCTGTGAGTTTGTGTGGATCTCTAAAATAGAAATTTGTGTTTTAGAGAATCTCTGAAAATGGTGCTAAGTTTAGTAGTGTACTACATCACGTGTTGACACTATCTTGGCAGACTGAGTTAGTGTCGATAATGAACTAGGACTGGATATACAGCGGTCAATGAGGCTACTAGGGTTGAGTGAGATTTTGGTTAATTAAATATTTCGGTGAAAATATTTAATGTATCGCCATTTACCCGAATCGATCTGTTGGAAGTTGAGAGGTTTTATCCATTTAAAGTTCTAGCCATATGAAAGTAAGGGCCTATATTATTATTGGCTCTCACATTATTTTAAAGAAACGAATGGTGCCATGGAACGATAGTTTTGTGAGGTTTTGGATGCGAATGTGCCAGTTAGAATTTTACTGACTTGTTATTCAAGTTGGAACCGAATAGACTAGGTAAGGAGGACACCTATATATTGGTAGGAATTTGTAAATTCTATTGATTAGTCGTTAAATGTTAGTTTGTTGAAACGGGATAGACGATCACCACGAAGAAACTTAAACCTTTATAAATCATAAACCTTTATATATTTTTTAAATCTTTATAAAAAATTTTAAACATTACTAAACCTTTATATAATTTTTCTCTGATATATTTGAAAGAATCTTCAATATATTACCATTAATATGGTAATATTTGGCAATTTTATATTAGATAATAAATTTTATATTTTCTTTAATCTTATTCACTAATTTCTAATATTGAGATCGTGCGCTTGTATATAAAGGTAATATATCGGTGATATATTATGGATTGTTGTTATAACCGCTTAACTACCTTTAATGCTTTGTTAAGTCACAATCATTTAGTATGCTTTCGTATTTGATTGGCTTAGGATTGAATCTTTCTAGACAGATAAGTGTGTTATCTAATGATATATTATTTATTATTAGTTTTCAGCTAGCATTTTTCGGAATTATTTGTTTTTTAGTTTAATTGATATCGAATTTTATACGAATTAGATGTTTACTCAATAAATATAAATTAGCGTTCTAACCCCCATATGTCCAAACTAAGTCCACTACACTTCCTCCATTGTTTCCATGATATGTAAATATATCCAGTGAATTACATGTATAGACATTTATAGATAGAGATATCTATAAATGTCTATTAGAGATATAGACATTAGAGATATAATGTCATTAGAGATATCTCAAAAATATTGACGTTTGTAGAATTTTTAATTCAAATCTTCAATATCGGCATTTCTGCCTCAAACTGTCTTTCTTCTCTCTACGAACGTCTCTCCAATCTCCATCTCGTTCTAGACCCCGACAAGTCCAAAATAATGTGGATCTTCCCCCGTAAACCAAACATATCTTATCCCACTGTATCTTTTGCCTCATCGATCATACCCATAGTCCACTATCTCACTTTCTTAGGCTTCCATTTCGATGATCACCTTTTCTTTAAACCGTTCGTCCGTGACAAGGTCCGCTCATCTTACTTAATTCTCAGTGAGATTCTCCGTATCCACCCCCTCATCGTCTTCCGTTCTTGTATGTCTCTTCTTTCATCGCTTCTTTTCCCTAAAATCGATTACAGCCTTGGCCTTTTTGCCAATTCTCCAAAATCCATCATCCTAACCCTACAACGAATAATTAACTCCGCCGTTCGAGTGCTTTTTCGTCTCCGTCGCTTCTACTACATATTCACATATCTTGCCCAACTCTCCTGGCCCACCATCCACATCCGCATCAAACTCCGCCTTCTTATCGTAACTTTTCGTCCCATCGCTGTCAACTCCCCATCGTTCATCAACCTTCCTTTCTTAGTCAACACTCTCCCCACCTCTCTATCACGGCGTTACCGTCATACCATCTTACTCCACGTTCCCAATTACTCCGACAACTATGGTCTCCAATCCTTCTTCGTCGCCGCCTCATTTGCCTGGAATCAACTCCCTCTCGACGTCCGCCGCGCTCCCTCCTTTATCACATTCAAACACCTCCTCAATTCACACCTTCTCGACACATGATTTACATTTTTGTTTTGTTGTGGTCATGTAAGCGTGCGCCGGCACGTATTTGCCACGTTAAAATAAATCTTTTTTTATCTGATGGTAAAATCACCTCGTAATATGACACTTTCTCTTGGCTTATCATCGGTAATATATCTGCAAATTTATAGGAACAAAGGAAAATCTAAGACCAAAGGATTATTCAATATTTCAATGGCAACTGCCATCATCATCAGGAAAAAAGGAAAATTGTTACAGTTTTGTACATTAAAATAATGTAAATGTTTATATTATTACATGTATATATTATTTAAATAATATATATCCTCGATACAAAATGGATAAAAGTAAGAAAAATTAAACAAAAAATCATATAGTTGATTTATAGAATGCTACTGTGTTGTCTTACTAAAGCAATTATTTAGCACGTATAATAGAGAAGCCTTTTTCATGACTCGTGAATCTAACTTAATGGCTAATAAGTTAGATATTAACTTAAGATATGTAAGTTAAAATAATATCTTTTTGTTTATGAATATGCAATGTAATATCCGAGATCTTTATTTTTTATGTGCTTAGTGATGTGTTTTGGACGTCTCAGTTGGGAATGATGCAGTATCATTACTTAAAACTAGAGACCGGGGTGAGAGAGCAACGTTGATACTTTGGTCTGGATAAATGACGAATAATCATGGGGATTTATGTTGCTGTCTATCAAAAGATGGGTACTGGATCGGATATCGTTTCTTGGTCGTCTAACATTCCTGTTAAGTGGTTGATATCGGCTGCTGGTTCACATTTTCGACACGGTAGACTTGTTCCTCCGATGATTTGTATGCTGATCGGAAAGATTTTATTACGCATAGTTTGATAGAGAAAGTGGTTTTCCCTGATGTGCAATCAAAAACTCTTTATAGTTCAGCCATATCGAGAAGCCGCATAGTCGATTCTCAGAAAAAGGTGTTTTTGACTATACAAAAATATCGATATTTTTATTTTATTTTTTGTGTTTTATATCGTTTGCAATCTAGTTTTTGTGTTAAAGGATATCAATAATTGTTAATTTTTTATGGTCAATTTTATTATCTAATTGTTATAATTTCATGTTCTACTGTTTGATTTTCAAGTTTATAGTTCTTATAATTTGTTTTGCTTTATTATGTAATGTTTTTACTGTTTGATCCTTTTCTTTTGTTGTGTATCTTTTCATTTATCAATTTAGTGAGTCACATCATATAAATAAATGTTTTTATTATTTTAATGTACAAAACTGAACCATTTTTCTTTTCTTAATGAAGATGGCAGTTGCCATTGAAATATTGAATAATCATTTGGTCTTTGATTTTCCATTGTTCCTATAAATTAGCATATACTAAATTCGAGGAAATTGGTGTATTATCTTCAACTATCTTTATTAATGCAACTGACTATTCTCGACATATAGGTAAGATTATTGACATTTTATAACATTTTTTCCATCTTCACCATATGTTATCCCTATATTTATGCATGAAGTTTTTGTATTTAATAAAATCCTTTATTTATTTTGCTAAAATAAAATGTTTTGATTGTCTAGCTAATTTTCAATCAATTTTTGGGATAATGAACATCTTTGATACTAGATAATACATATATACTCAATATATAGTGGTATACGCTGATTATACCACAGCCTTGTTTTTCCACCTAATCTTTCATTAGGTGGAAAAGCTCAGGTACGCCTCCGGTGTGATCTAGGGATTAGTCTTAATTTCTCGAGGACGTCCCCCAGAGCAAAGACCAAGGTCTCTTAAGCTCCTCGTCCCGAGATAACCTACCATAGTACGCCTGAACTGGACCCTCGGGTGTGTGAGATACCCTGAATGGTTCAGACGGAAGGCGGCACACTGGTGTAAGCTGGAGGGATCTGATCTTCATTGTACCTCACTAATACGACATATAGGTAAGATTATTGACATTTTATAACATTTTGTTCCATCTTTACCATATGTTATCCCAATATTTATGCATGAAGTTTTTGTATTTAATAAAATCCTTTATTTATTTTGCTAAAATAAAAATTTTTGATTGTCTAGCTAATTTTCAATCAATTTTTGGGATAATGAACATCTTTGATACTAAATAATAATTATTAATTTAATTATTTCGTAAATACTGATTTTTGTCAATATTAATTTTATAAAAAAATAAATATTAATTTTATTAAATACTAATTTTGTAAATACTATTTTTATTAGTGCGAATAACTATTCTCGATTTATTTACAATATAAGTGATTACAATTCGAAAAAATTAAATCTATACTACTGATTGGGAACAACAATCTGAATACAGCAACTGATTGCAATTAATTCAACAAGTCGCAAAACGACTTATAGAAACAAGCCTGGATGACGCTGGAATAATTCAAGACTCAATATAGATCAACATAAGAAATCGTTAAAAAGTGTAAAAAAGTGCTATTCTTGTATAAAAACGTTTGCTCATATTGCCAAATCCGCGGTATCATCTATTGTACACCATAAACTAACTAATTCCTTTCGAAATACATTAAACGCAGCCACAAAAAAAGGATGGTTCTCAGATGGCGCGAAATGTTATTGTTCGTTGTCTTCCATCTAAAAATGACGAAGTGCAAGTTTCCGAACTTGCACTTCGTCAAATAACCCTTAATAATGGTTAACTAATCGTTTTGTCAATTAACATTCAAATATTGTTCTTATACTTTAGGGCGTTCCACATTGCAATTATGCGTTGCAACGCGTAATCGCTATGCTTTTTTACTTCGTTCGGGTTTTTATGTATTCTCTAGAATATTCAGTTAACCATTCACATTGGTAGCGATTTAATATTTAATATATTAAATATTAAATATTAAATATTCAATTTAATATTCTAATATAGCGATTCCGTTTGGAATCGCTATATTAGAATATTAAATGTTTTAATTTTTTTTGAGAGAAGCAAATTATTAAACATACAAATGTTTTAATAATAAATGTTTTATATTAAACATTTAATATTAAATAATAAATGTTTTATATTAAACATTTAATATTAAATGTTTTAATAATCAAGATTTTCTTAAATAAATTAACAAGGCGTCAATATGTCAGAGTAAATGAATAAATGAAACGTACACACGGAGAATCTTCAGACATAGTAATTAATCTTAGCTTTTTCCTCTTCCCAGACATTACCAACTTTCATAGCCTCAAATCCATGGGGATCTGAGCCCCCAACCAATCTAGCACGCCGCTTTCCGATTGTACCATCCGGGGTCTTTCACCCCCCGAAGAATCCAATCGGCGCGGATGATGTTGGGTAAGCGAGATACGAGGAGCTTCAGAAACCTTAGTCTTTGCTCTGGGGGACGTCCTCTAGAGAAGAAGAAGACTAATCCCGAGATAGCCCAGGTACTCCAGAGGCGCACCTGGGTTTTCCCATTCAATGACAGATGCTGGGCCCGTTTCAGAGCCCAACTAGCTCTCTTCAGGATACGTTTTAGTCTATCCAGGTCAGCTTTCGCCGACCAGCTCACCGAAACGGTAAACCCCAGGTATTTTACTCGACTTGTGAAGGTAGGGAGTGGTTCATAGGCAAATATGGAGGAGAGTGCAGCTAGTGCTAATCTCTTAAGATTTTGCTTTGTCGCAGAAGATCCATGGAAGACAACCACCTGCGATTTGGCGAAATTCAAAGCAAGATTGGACCTGGGTAACTGGTCTTTTAATCTTAAAAAGAATCGGCTGATGGCAGAGACTACGTCCTTACACCTGCGTCCAGAGAACAGGGATGTGGTGTCATCAGCGTACACCACTAGACGTTGATCGCGTTTAAATATTTTGAATAGATTTATGGAGGTAGCAAGATACAAGATAGGAGAGAGGGGAACCTTGAGGTACACCCGTAATAGGGTAGAACTGACGCGCACCAGAGTCGTCTTCATAATAAAATCGCTTGGTGTAAAGCAGTATCTCCACCCTGTTAACAATGCTTGCAGGCAACCCGAGGGACCTGAGAGAAGAGATAACAAAAGGTATGGAGATGCATTAAATGTTTTAATTTATATGCATGCAATATTAGCACATCTTAACTATAAATTCGAATAGAATTTATAGTTAGAGGAACTAAGAAGAGTTAGTTTTTTCGATAGAAGGAACTAATTGTTGAACTAACAGTGAAATAAGAGTGTCCTAATATTAAGTTATTGAAAATTATAATTATTATGAATAAAAAATGTAATAACTTCTTAAAGTGGCTTACTTTGTGTATGATGGTGGTAGCGTTGCTCTTCTTTTTAAAGGATCCGACTGACTTAGCATTGTAACAAAGTTTGCCATCCATTCTTGCATTTCGTGGTTGCTGCACAACTCTGAAAATCAGCAAATATTGAGTGACAAATTGAAAGGAAAAATGTATATATGTTCATTTTTAAAGTAGAAAATTAAAGTAAATCTTTAATATCATTTATTGTTATCTTTTAATATTTAGGTCACTTAATTTATACTTATTCAAATCTATAATTTATACTTAACATAATCCTTTAATATATAATCCTTTAATATAATCCTTTAATATACTTAATATAATCCTTTTAATTTATACTTATTTAAATAGAAAATTTTATAAAAGTACTTTTTATTTTAAATAGTTTTGTCATATTTTTATTGTAAATTAATATTCATATAGCAAGCCATTCACTACTTATCTCTCGGCAGTTAATTTAGGTATTTAATCGAATTAAGAACTGAAAGTGTATTTAATTAAAAACAATTATCACATTTCGTCAATTTTTCTATATGAAAAAATTGACAAAAAATCATGAAATTTCACATTGTACAATTTAAATCCATATTCAAAAATTAATACAAATATTGTATTAAATATATTTATAAAATATTTAAATATATTTACTTTCAATAAATGTTTACTTTTAAATAAAGATGCTAACCGTAAGCCGTATGTCCTTTATCGGTTAATATTGTGGGGTCTGCTTGATTTTCTAGTAATACTTGAATCATTGCTTGCTGATTTAAAGCATTTCAAGTATTTAAGACAACAATAATTTTGTTTTACCTGAGAAAAATGACAAGCAACGTGTAGGGACGTCCAATGCTTATTGTCCAAAACATCCACGAGTATACCAAGTGACAATAAGTACCTTGCGACCTGACAAAAATTATACGCAGCCGCAAAATGAAGCTAAAACAAAATTATCGTATCGTTTAACGAAAAAAGTTATAAAAGTGTTTAACCTAAATTTTTTAGGTTAAGGAAATGTTTTCAGTATGAAATACGAGTCAAAAGTTTATGAAAGTTTTACATTTGAATTTGTATAATTTTTCCTTTATGAATTATTTGTTTATTAAAGAATTAAGTTAACAAAAATTAATTATTATCTTTTAACTTCTAAACACAACGTTAGCATTTAAAAAAAATAAAAAAGTCGAAATTTCTAGATTGCACGAAATGTAGATACAGCTAATGAAAAAGTATGATTTAATGATTTGGAGTTATTTATTTATTAATTATTTATTAAATAATAAATACTAAACCCATAATCTTCTTCCATTTCAAATATATAGTTATTGCAGGAACAAAGAAGCAGAAATTATCCTTTATTTGATAAACTAAATTCTATATTTCGAGAGATCCTGCTATCATCAGGATTACAATAAAATGTTTCACGTAAAACATTTTGAATGTGAAACATTTTATTGTAATCCTGATGATGATAGCAGGAGCTATCGAAATATAGAATTTATTTTATCAACTAAAGAACAATTTCTGCTTCTTTGTTCCAGTAATTGTGGGGATCACTTTGTGTGGTCTCTCTGTTGCAGAGATCTCTCTGTTGATCATTTTATAGTGGGGCTACTTTGTGATCCCCACAACTAACAATTTGAGCATTATATCCTAATAAAAGATGCTGGGCCAATTTCAAGGCACATCTAGCTCTCTATAAAGTATATATATTTGTGAATAAATGTTGCAATCACGGGGAAACAAATTGTGAAACATTTTATTGTAATCCTGATGATGATAGCAGGAGCTATCGAAAAATAGAATTTATTTTATCAACTAGAGGACAATTTCTGCTTCTTTGTTCCTGTAATACTACAAATAATTAAATAATACTATTTAATATTAATTTTATATTTAATATTAATATTTAATAATTAAATAATATTATTTAATTTAAATAATTAAATGTTTAAAGTAATTAAATATTAACATAAAAATATAATTTGTGAATAATTGTAATTTATAAAATCTAATAAAGTAAAATATAAATATAATATCGAATCATAAATCGAAATTTATATCATAAAATTAAAATCATTAATTCGTAAATTCGTAATAAATTAATAAATAAATTAGTAAATAAAATTATATAAAATTAAATAATTATAGCAATTACTTATAATGTTAAAATTATTATCTTTTTGTAAAAATTACAAAAAAATAGTTGATGGATAGCTAAGTTGATGTGCTTTGAGTTGATGTTGTCAATTTTAGAAAACGAACGTGATCGGTTCAATTAAGTGTAGACTATCGTTTAGAAGCTATTTTTTTACTAAATATACAATTACTCTAATAATGTCCATTTAATAATCTGACCAATTTATTTAAATACTGCTGCTTTTTTAAATAACTTATTAAAAATGAAATATTTATTTTTAATATTATTTGATTTAATTTAGTAATCCGCAATTTATTAAACCACAACCGAGGGGCATAAAAATGTGACTACATTAAAAATATAATATAAAAATAAACAAAGAAAACGTGGCATTTAATTATTGATCTGATTTAATAGCCAATCTGCTGTTGTGCTAGCAATGTTAAATCAGCTAATTATAGCTTAAAATTATCCTCGTATTAAGGACGAATGCCCAATTCCATAAATTTGTCTAAGACTAAATCTCGGAAAATGACTACATCCAAACGCATGTAATAGGTGTGGACATGATACATGACAAAAATGCAGCTACTTTTTATGACATGCTACTTTGGTGGCACAGAATTTAAGCATGTACTGACTACATCGGACTATAAAATATTTGTAAAAAATATTTACATTCATACTTGTAAAAAATAATCTTTGTTAAATATTAATTATATTATAATGACATTTTAATATAATTATATATCAAAACATTTAAGCTTATAGTTAACATTTTCTTAAATTCTGAGTGATAAAAATGAAGGATTTATTTTTTATTGGTTAAAGGAAATATTGGTATATATTTTGAATAAAATAAATGAACTTTTCAAACCAATTTGAGAATTAAATGTAACAATTTTATTAAATATTTCGAATAGAAACTTCACATTTCATCTCATAAATTACAATGTTCATTTTTCTGATGATGAATTGCTACATCTGAACTATTGACTAACTATTTGGTAAAATTGACTAATTATTTTGTAATTAAGAAAATAAAGAGACGCTTTATGCTTCGCTAAAATTTGGTATATCAGTCGATTTGTCAAGCAAGGAATTTGCATACATGAGTTGCATTTGAGGAATCTATTCTCTGAAGAATAATACTAGAGTCGTCAATTCCACCTTTTTTGAGAAAGTCGAAATATTGTTCTTCCGGTATATGTCTCAGCTCTTCCATCATGTCGATTGTAATACCTGAAAATACCTATTTATTGATACAATAGATGAATAAATTCTGTATTTATTTACAATTTACTTTTTATAATACTTTACATTTATCTAAACTCTACACTTATAATGTACTCTGTGCATTATATTAGATACACGATATTATCACTGACGAGCAATCATTTTTACAAACATACAATTATTATCTACATGTGAACTTGATATAGTTTTCTATAAGAAGACCATACACCACATATATACTTATAAATTATATCATAATACTTATGAATTTAATGTATTCAGAGTCTTACATATCCCAAAGTACACCAAAGATGTATTTTATTTAAAAATTAACCGATTTGGTAAATGTCGTCTATATATAAATGGCTAATATCTTAGGCTTTTTATCTTAATTCTTTACAAGTTAAATTAATTTTTACACATGAGTCTGAATAAAATACATAACAATTCTGAAAAAAAAATAACAGCTTAAATACACAATATAATATACATACAATAATTAAATAATTACAAAAGTGGCTTTCAATGCAACTTTATTTGACAAATTAAAAGGATTACAGACGCTACTGACGAAAAGACGAACAGCTTAAAGACAAACAGCTTAAATTAAACAGCTTTTATTAAAGATCAAACAGCTCTTATTAAAGACGGACAGCTTAAACACACAATTAAACACAAATCGAATACATATGATCTCAAAAGTGTAAGCCAGTCAACAGAAGAAAAGTGGCATCTGCTCAGTTTGTTTTCGGCAACTCAGTTTGGCATCATGATGCTTCGTCTACAATCACGGACCACATGGCAGCCAATGTTCTGGATCGGGTTGTGTCCCCTCATCGGTTATAGCGCAACTTCCAGGGTTGACCACCGATCCCATGGGCGATGATGACATAGACAACTCTACAACCGCTAGTCAAGCTGACAACAACGAATATAGGCAGCTCAGACGCTACTCGACGTTGTGGTTGAGGCACATTCAGGTTGAGTCCTTAGATACATACCTAAGGCATCTCGTATGCTTGCTACAGGCAAGGTGTCGGCAATACTCGACCGAATTGTCGCCAACCCAGACAACATGGATGCCTGGCTGCTACTTTTCGCTCACAGCTGCCTTGGAGTTTCAGAGCGGGGCGACAAACGGCACCGAACGAGTCTGGCAACTAGAGTAAACAAAGCTCTGACAGAATACTTGTCAAGTGGTCGTCAGTCACAGCCAGCCGCACAAACGGCGACTAAGAACAGGAAAAGGAAGAGGAAAAAACAACGACGGACGACTTTCAAAACCTGGCTGCGCGGGTGTCGTCGAAGATCGAATAGGGCGACGTGCACGGTGCAGTTAGGCCGACAACCAGCGACGACTCTCCGGCTCTCTTCATCAATGAGCCGATATCAGCTCTGCGCCTACCGCATCTGCAGAGAGCAACGTCGACCGACAGTTCTTCGAAGTCGACTGAATTGGACATACAGACGATTGGCAACGCGCACAGCTCGCATCCTACACTTATGCTCACTGATAGAGATATTGCTGCTGCGATCAAGGCATTCTCAGCAGGTTCAGCAGGAGGACTTGACGGCCTTCATCTTCAACATTTTAAGGATATGACGAGTCCGCTCACAGGCGCCGCTGGACAGCAGCTGATAGCTCGCTAACGGATTTCAGCAACATGTGCCTGGCTGGTAGAGTCCAGGTAACTGTGAGGCCAGTTTTGTACGTGCATCGTTATGTGCACTAGCAAAGAAGCGTGGAGATGTCAGACCTATAGCAGTGGGCTTCACACTCCGTCGTCTTGTATCGAGGGCCGCCTGTCGCGCTATGAAGGACAAGGTAGTCGCGAAATTGGCACCATCTCAACTTGGCTTCGGGTTTCAACACGGAGCAGAGGCATTAACACACGCAGCTCACTACTATCTAGCGAACATAGGCAGTGGCCAGGCTATGTTGAAAATCGACTTCGCCAACACTTTCAACACTCTGAGCCACGATGCGATATTGACAGTAATAGGCGGAAAGCTACCGGAGCTGTATCCATACCTGTCTAGTTGATACTCCAGCAAATCGTTCCTACGTTTCGGCCAGTACAAGTTGATATCAGACGAGGGACCACAGCAAGGTAATCCTTTCGGTCCGCTGCTCTTCTGCCTGACTGCCTTGACACTGACAAAGCGCATCAAGTCCGAGTGCAATATCTAGTACATGGATGATGCCACGTTAGGTGGTGATGTGAACACGTTGCTCTCAGACTGGAGTATGTTGACGGCGCGGGGAAAGGAGCTGGGACTCGTCATCAATGTTGGCAAGTGTGAGCTCATTACTAACGACAACGATGTTGTGAGAAGTTTCAAGGCAGTTGCTCCAGACATCAAACACGTCGACCCAGCATCAGCAATGTTACTTGGAGCACCAATCGGATGTGAGCAGAGCGTGGACAAGACTGAAAATAAAGCTGCATGAATTACAACGCATGACTAGCCGGCTATCGCTTCTATACGCTCACGATGCGCTGTTCCTGCTAAAAAACTGCTTAGCGATTCCGAAGACGATGATCACTCTACGCAGCGCGCCATGCTACGGGAAGCAGCTGTTGTTTGAATACGACAACGTAATTCAATCGTCGTTGCAGTCCGTCCTCAATATTGCGCTGTTCGATGGGGCATGGCACCATGCATCTCTACCAGTTGCTAACGGCAGACTCGGCATCAGGAGAGCGACGGATATTGCTCTACCGGCTTTCCTATCATCGGTCGCCGGGTCGCAAATACTCATAACTCAGATCCTGCCAGAGCGACTAAATGACTACGGCAATATCAGCGAACCGACATACACTACTGCAATAACCGAATGGCAGTCTCGACGGGTTTCATGTCAGTTCAACCGTCCTTCGCTACAGAACAGAAATTCAGGAATACGCCGTTGGTTACTGTCCAGATAGCAAAGGTGTTGTCAGCTGCACTTGACCAGGCGAGCAAAGCGTGCCTAATTGCAGCTACTGCACCTCATTCCGGGGCCTTCCTTCACACACGTTTCTGTTTGTCGCTCGGCACAAGACTCAAAGACTCGTCACTACGCATTGCCATTGTCCTGCGCCTCGGTGCCCCGGTCTGTCTGTCACATGTCTGTTTCTGCGGAGCCGATGTAGACGCCAGCGGACGACATGGGCTCAGCTGCCACAAGTCCGTCGGCAGATTGTTACGCCACAGCGCAGTCAACGATCTCATCAAGCGTGAACTGATGTAGGCAGAAATCCCATCACGTCTGGAGCTGAAGTCACTGGCGCAACATGATGACAGGTGGCCGGATAGATTGTCACTGACTTTATGGTCAAGTGACAGGTGTTTGGCTTGGGACTTCACCTGCCCAGACACCTTGGCACCGAGTCATCTAAATACAGTTGTGACCGCACCGGGAGCGGTAGCCAGTGGGACAAGAAACGCAGCAAATACGCCTGCCTGACACCGATCTACAATTTTTTTGCCGACCGCCGTGGAAACGCTTGGTGCGTTGGGCCCAGAGGCGGAAGGCTTAATGAACGAAATAGGTCGGCGGATAACAGGAGTAACCGGAGAGCGGCGGTTTACGGATATACTGCAACAGAGGCAGGCTGAGCGTTGCCATCCAACGCGGTAACGCTAGTTGCGTTCTGGGAACGGTTGGGAGGACGAGCGATAGACCAGACTTAGACACCATTTATTATTTGTAATTTTGTTTTTTTTTTGAAAAATAGTTCAGTGAAACCAATATCCTTACTTTTTACAAAAATCTTCAGATTAAAATGTCATTTCATTGTAGTTGATTATTTTGTATTTAAAGCATATTTTTATCTTTATTTCAGTTCAAATATGAAACCAAGATAAAATAAATAGATTTTTAAATATTTCAAAATCAATTTTTGATTTTTTTTGAAAAATACTTGTCCACACTTTTACAATTCTGTAATATTAAACTCAAAACTAAAATAGACTTGATTATAAAATGAATCGTTTTAATAATCCAAAAGATGTTAAAAAGGGAGTCGTTTCAATTAAATACCGAAATGCTTAATAAATGATATATTAGATAAATCTGAATTTCAAACATAAAAAATATAAAAATAAAAAATAAAATTTATTTTTATTTTTCACTTATTTTATAAGTTAATTTTCAAAATATGGAAAAATGACAATGAATCGATAAAATATTCATTGAAATCTTTAATAAAATGTTATATACTGTTTAACACAATACCTCGTTTATGTAATTCACTGTTGAGAAAAGTCAGGATTTCTATATCATCGCTCATATCGTAGGGAAACGTCATTTCGTTGTTAATTACAAGTAGATCTGCGCCACTGATAAAAACAAAGTTTTATAAAACTAAATATATTTCCCTAATGCTCTTTTATTTGTTACCATATAAAACGTTGTAAAATAACAATTTATTTTATATGATTTATTGTTATTTTTATTGTCATAAAATTAATAAATTATAATATAAATTAATATTAATTAATATGAATAGTAATATCGATTAAAATTAATATTAATAATTAATATTTCAAATTATTAATATTAGTAATAATTAATATAAATTATTAATTAATATTAATTTATTATTATAATTAATTAATATAAAATTAATTAATATTAATAATGTATATTTCAAAT